>JASDQU010884544.1:58584-68963 GCA_032191745.1 Picea mariana
TCAACAAAAATGAGAACAAACCTCACTTTTCTGATCGATGGATGCGGAAAAGGACCCATGAGGTCACTATGGATCAGATATAAAGGTGTGAAGGTTCTCTGAGACTTTCCCTTGTCAAATTGCTCTTGAGGGTGTTTCCCGAGAACACATCCCTCACACACTCCCTTGAAGAAATGGATGTCTAGTAGACCATTAAGCAATATTTGCTTACTAAGTTGTTGCATGTATATGAAATTCAAATGTCCAAACCTTTCGTGCCATATCCTACTACTTTAATCATCATGAGTAAGTAGTAAAGCAAAATCAGGTTCAATGAATTCAGAAAAAGTATACAATCTAGACTGATGATTTACCTCACTGGTAGCAACCCTGGAGTTCGTTTTCATGTCATAGATGTCCAAAAAATTTGGTGTGAATATGAATTTCTTTCTAGTGTCATAATTCATCATCTGATACATGGAGAGAAGGTTGACATAAAGTTTGGGAATGTGCAACACATTCTCGAAGCTTCTGTTGGTGAGTTTAATCCTTCCTTTGCCGATGACTTCGATAGAAGAGTTGTCCCCCATTACAATGGGAGGACCTTTGCATGCATCCAAATAAGAATAGACTTCTTTTGAGGCAGCCATGTGATTTGATTCTCCTGAATCAATGATCCAAGCATCGGGAGAGGAGTTGATGGAAATCAAGGCATGGCTAGGATTTCCTTTCTTAGAATTCAGATCTTTTGGCTTCTTCTTCTTGGCACCCTCGGGGATGCGATCTCCAAGGTTATTTTTCTGAAGTATTTGAGACATTGGATCTATTTTTTTTTCATGCATGTGGATTCTGAATGGAATCCTTTGTGACAATACGTGCATTTCTCCCCTTTTCTTCCATTTTTCCCTTTGGATCTGGAGACATCGGTGAAGGGTTTTGTGTACCCTTCCCTCTTCAGATGTGCATGATATTTCCATTTATCTTTATCTTTATATTTCTGATATTTGTGGCTGCCATCATGCATAGAGAGTGCATGCGCCCTTGGGCCTTTGATTGTGCCCATGTTGATGAGCTTGGTTTGCTCTTGTGTCAGGGATTCAATAAAGTCCTCAAGAGAAGGCATCTTCCAGGTGGCTCCAGAGGCGAATATGATAGTATGGAATGTGGATACAAATACAGAGAATTCAGGACCAAGATTGGAGATAATGGTGAGAACCATTTGTTTCTCCTCCATTGATTTATCAACCCCGCAAGCTTTGAGTTGCGACAGTAAATCCTTATATTTTGTAAAGAAATCTTGGATATTGTCGAAGATTTTTGGATCCAATGTGAGAAGCTCCACCTCCAGCATGTGTCCCATCATCTCATCCTATTTTCTAAAGAACCCTTCCAAAGTTTTCCAGGATTCATTGGGAGTCTTACAGGAAGATATCTGAAAAAGGAGATCGGGAGAAATAAGACTGCAAATTGTTATGAGTGCCTCATCCATGTGATTTAAATACTTGGATTTTTCTATGGTTGATGTCGGTTTTGTATCCGTATTCAAGATTAACATGTACAACCCTCTGGTTCGAAGATGTATGGATAATTTCTCTTTCCATGCAAAATAATTGTAAGGTGTAAGAATGAATTCTTTTTGGAATTCCATCTTTCCGCTGTCTTCAATATTTTGTACTTGAAAAAATAAAAATTGGTGTAGATTTTACTTAGCAGTCCATCGGCTCTGATACCATGTAAATTTGTTGAACCTACACATAATAGATCTAGATAAACAATAATACACACATCTGCAGAGAGAATTTGAGAAATAAGAAGAAGGAGAGAAAGAATGAAAGAATTCTCATTAACCATTTGAATAATGAATAATTTACACATGATATACTTTTTATAAATCAATGAGTGCACATTGGAGGAGAAAAAATGTGCTATATTGGTGGTCTAGAGTGACCTGGACACACGCCATCAGTTACAGGAGTGAATTGCCACCTAGTCTAGTCTCTCAGGCAGTTACGAGAGTGAACCGCTACCTAGTTGAGTTAACTAGTCAACTAGTCTTCAATTATCTGATTGAATAGAGAGTAGTGAGGAGTTAACTCAGGGAATCAAGGCTAATGTGCCATTCTGGTGATGATACCAAGGCAAGGTCGAATTATCATGGTGATGATCCCAATGTTGCATGGTGACAAAACCAATGCAGCATCTAAACTCAACTCAACTGGTCAAACTGAAGTGTCAACTGAAAGAGAATATTCTCCAGGTGGAATATTCTCCCCTAAAATATAGGAGGCTGGATAATGACTAATTATGACTAATAAACAAGGAAAGACCTTAGGAAAAAGAAATCATAGGTGTGTGTGAAGTAACTCCAACAACTATGTTACATGTTGTTTAATTATTATGTGAAACCTAAAAATAGTCACCATATACTAGACTACATGGTAAACTAAAAATATAATTTACAAACACATAATTTCATTTACCTGCATTAATTTTTGTTTTTGTAGTTTTTATGCATGGATCTTACTAGGACGTTGCTTTCAATTGTTTTCTATTTTATAGATTGGGTATTGGGGATCAATTGAGAGTGATGTGAGGGGGAGGGGAGGGGCCATATGGGTTTCCACCTTCACGTGGTTGGCCTTGTTCAGTAGATGATAAATTATTCTTGAAACCAAGAGAAGATCATTCATTTTTATACCATCATGATCGTAGATGTCATGAATATTGTTGTCATAGTATTGCATCAACAAAGTTCCGATGAACGTGTTTTTAATTTCAATAGATTTTTTGTTGAAACTGTTTGAAAAAATGGAACTTTGGCCCATGAGTTATGTGGCAACAAGAACGTTCATTTCCAAACTCAAATATGACTCATACTCTTTATGGAGAAAAAGAGTATTTAGATGAGAGAAAAATACAAAGACATAAAATAACTTGAAGCTTGTCATGAAATTAATCAAGTACTTATTTTATCAACATGGTTATTGCGCCATGCCCTTCCAGTACTATTATAAGATGTGGGGATGTGTATCTCAATCATTTTTTAAAGGAAACATATAAAAGACATGGTATTGGGGCTAGATCAGTACATGATGGGCAACAGTAACCTGTGAATGGGGCCAACATTGAAATTCTTTCAAAATGTTTCGATATGCACTGAAATTTGACATGGATAGACTGTTCGCATGACTTGACGATATGGAAGGGTTTCCAGACTCAAATATTACTCTCACACCCACTCTATATATCGACCCATATCTTCCTCATTTTGTTTTAATTTTCTCGGACGAATTTTAAAGGAAACAACTATTTATAATAAAATACATTGTACTAGGGATATAGTACATGATGGGAAACAATATTGAACTATGAATGGGGCCAACGTTGAAATTTTTTCAAAATGTTTATGTATGCACCAAAATTTTACATGGATAGACTATTCACATGCCTTGACGATAATGGGAGGGTTTCTAGACTCAAAGATCACTCACACACCCACTCTTTATATTCATCGTTTGTGTTGTTCAAAACCAACATCATGCCAATTAGGCCCATGATTTTGGTCATGTCAAGAAGAAGGAAATAGATGAGATTTCATATTTAAATAATGATTTTTCACTAATATTAATCTTTATGGAGCAAAAGAGTACTTAGATGAGAGAAAAAAACAAAGACATAAAATAAATTGAAGCTTGTCATGCGATTAATCAAGTACTTCTTTTATCAACGCGGTTATTGAACCATGCCCTTCCAGTACTAGTATATGAAGGAATGTGCATCTCAGTCATGTTTTAAAGGAAACAGATAAAATACGTTGTATTGGGGATAGATCAGTACATGATGGGCAACAATAACCTGTGAATGGGCCAACATTGAAATTCTTTCAAAATGTTTCTGTTTGCACTAAAATTTGACATGGATAGACTATTTCCATGCCTTGACGATATGGAAGGGTTTCCAGACTCAAATATTACTCTCACACCCACTCTATATAATATCAACCCATCTTGTCCTCATTTCATTTTAATTTTCTTTGTCAAATTTTAAAGGAAACAACTATTTTTAATAAAATACATTGTACTAGGGATATAGTACATGATGGGCAACAATACTAACGTGTGAATGGGGCCAATGTTGATTTTTTTTCAAAATGTTTCTATATGCACCAAAATTTGACATGGATAGATTGTTCACATGCCTTGACGATAATGGGAGGGTTTCCAGACTCAAAGATCACCCACACACCCACTCTTTATATTCATCGTCTATGCAATTCAAAACCAACATCATGCCAATTAGGCCCATGATTTTGGTCATGGTGAGAAGAAGGTGATAGATGAGATTTCATATTTAAATAATGATTTTGTACTAATATTAATATTTATGGAGAAAAAGAGTACTTAGATGAGATAAAAAAAACAAAGACATAAAATAACTTGAAGCTTGTCATGTGATTAATCAAGTACTGCTTTTATCAACGTGGTTATTGCACCATGCCCTTGTAGTACTAGTATATGTGGGGACGTGCATCTTAGACATGTTTAAAGGAAACAAATAAAAGACATTGTACTGGGGCTATATCAGTACATGATGGGAAACAGTAACCTATGAATGGGGCCAACGTTGAAATGATTTCAAAATGTTTCTGTATGCACTGAAATTTGGCATGGATAGATTGTTCACATGCCTTGACGGTATGGAAGGGTTTCCAAAATCAAATATTACTCTCACACCCACTCTATATAATATCAACCCATCTCGTCCTAGTTTCGTTTTAATTTTCCTGGACGAATTTTAAAGGAAATAACTATTTATAATAAAATACAGTGTACTAGGAGTAGAGTACATGATGGGAAATAGTATTGACATGTGAATGGGGCCAATGTTGAAATTTTTTCAAAATGTTTTTATATGCACCAAAATTTGACATGGTTAGACTATTCACATGCCTTGGTGATAATGGTAGGGTTTCCAGACTCAAATATCACTCACACACCCACTCTTTATATTCATCGTCTGTGTCATTCAAAACTAACATCATGCCAATTAGGCCCATGATTTTGGTCGTGGTGAGAAGAAGGTGATAGATGAGATTTTGTATTTAAATAATGATTTTATACTAATATTAATCTTTATGGAGCAAAAGAGTACTTAGATGAGAGAAAAAAACAAATACATAAAATAACTTGAAGTTTGTCATGCGATTAATCAAGTACTCCTTTTATCAACGCGGTTATTTCGCCATGCCCTTGCAGTACTATTAGATGCAGGGACATGAATCTCAGTCATGTTTTAAAGGAAACAGATAAAAGACATTGTATTGGGGCTAGATCAGTACATGATGGGCAATAATAACTTGTGAATGGGGCCAACATTGAAATTCTTTCAAAATGTTTTTGTATGCACTGAAATTTGACATGGATGGATTGTTTGCATGCCTTGACGATATCTAAGGGTTTCTAGACTCAAATATTACTCTCACACCCACTCTATATATCGACCCATCTCGTCCTCATTTCGTTTTAATTTTCTCGGTCAAAATTTAAAGGAAACAACTATTTATAATAAAATACATTATACTAGGGATACAATATAATATGATGGGAAACAATACTGACCTGTGAATGGGGCCAACGCTGAATTTTTTTTAAAATGTTTTTGTATGCACTGAAATTTGACATGGATAGATTGTTCACATGACTTGATTATATGGTAGGGTTTCTAGACTCAAATATCACTCACACACACACTCTTTATATTCATCGTCTGTGTCGTTCAAAACCAACATCATGCCAATTAGGCCCATGATTTTGGTCATGGCGAGAAGAAGGCGATAGATAAGATTTTATATTTAAACAATGATTTTGTACTAATATTAATCTTTATGGAGCAAAAGAGTACTTAGATGAGAGAAAAAAACAAAGACATAAAATAACTTGAAGCTTGTCATGTGATTAATCAAGTACTTATTTTATCAATGCGGTTATTGTACCATGCCCTTGTAGTACTAGTATATGTGGGGACGTGCATCTAAGTCATGTTTTAAAGGAAACTTTTAAAAGACATGATGGGAAACAATAACCTGTGAATGGGGCCAACGTTGAAATTATTTCAAAATGTTTATGTATGCATTGAAATTTTACATGGATAGACTGTTCGCATGCCTTGACGATATGGAAGGGTTTCCATACTCAAATATTACTCTCACACCCACTCTATATATCGAACCATCTCTTCCTCATTTCATTTTAATTTTCCCGATCAAATTTTAAAGGAAACAACTATTTATAATAAAATAAATTGTACTAGGGATAGAGTACATGATGGGCAACAATATTGACCTGTGAATGGGGCCAACGTTATTTTTTTTTCAAAATGTTTATGTATGCACTAAAATTTGACATGGATAGACTGTTCACATGCCTTAACGATATGGGAGGGTTTCTAGACTCAAAGATCACTCACACACCCACTCTTTATATTCATCGTATGTGTCATTCAAAACCAACATCATGCCAATTAGGCCCATGATTTTGGTCATGGTGAGAAGAAGGCGATAGTTGATATTTTGTATTTAAAAAATTATTTTTTACTAATATTAATCTTTATGGAGCAAAAGAGTACTTAGATGAGAGAAAAATACAAAGACATAAAATATCTTGAAGCATGTCATGTGATTAAGCAAGTACTTATTTTATCAACGTGGTTATTGTACCATGCCCTTATAGTACTAGTATAAGATGTGGGGGTGTGCATCTCAGTCGTGTTTTGAAGGAAACATATAAAAGACATTGTACTAGGGCTAGATCAGTAAATGATGGGAAACAATAACCTGTGAATGGGGCCAACATTGAAATTCCTTCAAAATGTTTTTGTATGCACTGAAATTTGACATGGATATATTGTTCGCATTCCTTGAAAATATGGAAGGGTTTCCAAACTCAAATATTACTCTCACACCCACTCTATATATTGACCCATCTCGTCCTCATTTTGTTTTAATTTTCCTGGTCGAATTCTAAAGGAAACAACTATTTATAATAAAATACATTGTACTAGGGATAGAAATCAAGACCTATGCCTTCTAGTGTCATTATAGGGCCATATGATCCAAATTAGTATCTAGGAATCAAGACCTATGCCTAGTAATTAAGGGCCATGGCATAGGGGTGGTTAAGCAATAAAAGTGGTAAGGATGGTTGGGAACAATACAATGTATCTTCAAGAGAGTTCCTAGTAGAAAACTCATTCTCGAGGAAGACCACTTACTARGGCACAAATGTCAWCCRCCAAGGTGAAACATGGMAAAAGGAATAGTGTCCAATCATATGTMAAGAAATCTAAAGMAATCTAATATACAACATACTTAAATGCCTCAAATATTGAAATGRCACTCACCATAATACCTGACTTGTACCTCATGTAAAAAGGCCAAGTGCCTCTYRGATTCCAGTTGGTGTGGTGGATGCCATCTGAAATCCTGACCTCTGTGGTGGTGAGAAGGRTCTCCATAATAATCCTTCTGGGCCTTCAGCCWCTTCTTCCCATAGAATGAGGGACAACCCCTTCTTGGGTCAATACACCCTAAAATCCCAAGAGACAAGRATATGGGGGTTTAAGTGATGGAAAGTGGTAAGTATGGATTGGAATGGTACAATGGCTCTTCAAGGGAGTTCCTAGTAGCAAACCCATTCCYGAGGAAGACCACTTACTAAGGAAMAATGTCAACCACCAAGGTGAAACAGGGAAAAAGGCATAATGTCCAAGCATATGTCATGAAATATAAAGCAATCTAAGATACAACATACTTAAATGCCTCAAATATTTAAATGACACTCACCATAATACCTGACTTGTACCTCATGGAGCAAGGCYCACTGCCTCTCGGAAGCCAGCTAGTGTGGTGGATGCCATATGAAATCCTAACCTCTRTGGTGGTGAGAAGGTTCTGCAACTATGCAATTGGATACCATTGGTCATGAAATCTCTCTACACTCCATATCTGAAACCTGAGGGCCTCGAGACATAATATCCTAATTAGTTATACCACAAAATGGGGATAACACTCACAAAGGTGAGACACTTGGGCATACATAACCTTTCTTCAACAACCCTTCCAAATGCATTTGTAGTTCCTTCAACTATGGTGTGATAATCTTGTTAGGATTTTTGAATACTAGGGCAGCTCTAGGTACAAAATCAATGGATAAGTCTATGTCTCTCTTAGGTAAAAAACCTAGAATTTCTCCAAATGCATCATCAAATTCTTTTAGAACTACAAATTATTCAAGAATTGGACTTCTATTATTCTCTATATCTTCCACATGAGATAAAAATAATTGAAAACACTTCCTAAAACATATCTTATGTTGTAAGGTTGAAATCTCCCTTATAGGAATGGGTGTTGGAATCCCTTTCACTAAGTTGTGTTTTGATTCTTCATCAGGACATGTCAATGTCTTATATATTATGGAATTCTAGAACATCATAATGCTTATACAAACAATCCATTCCAATTAGGATATAATATGATCCCAATGGTATGATATTAAAATATGCAATTGTGATCACTCCATTCATATCTATTGGACAACCCTTGACAATCTCATGATCCTTCTTTTGGATCCAATAACTAGTTAAACCAACCATGATATTTCAATATTTCTCTTTCTCAAATGAAATCTATCCACCAATTTAGGATCAATGTAGCTATGGATTGCTTTTGAATCAATTAAAATATAAAGAAGTTGATTTATAATATTACCTTGCACCTCAATCATGTGAGACTGATGTTCTACCTATCAATCTTCTAGGGTTGCATATATCCTTGGAATATTTTTTCCCATGTCTTTAATTGTACTAGCTTCTGAAATTTTATGACATTCCTCATTTTGTCTCCCTTTTGAGGATAATATTTGTACATGTTCTCTCCTTTACATCCCCGACATTTGATTGGTGGTCCTGATCTTTTCCATGAAGATTTTACCATCTTGGACTCAATCTAAGTTGCTTGGATTTGTTGATATACCTTAGTACTACTCCTAAAGGAAGGAGGTTTGGATCCCTTCTTCCTTTGACATCTTATGATCCTTCTTATCTCTCCAAGTCTTTAGTACTACTTATGTTCCTTTGTTATGTTCATACAAGTACTTATCCTTCCTTATGTCCTCTTCCAAATTGTTTGGTTCATCAAATTGAATATTATCTCTGTAGAAATATGGAATTCTTGTCATAAATATTTGAATATTGGCCTTATCATCCTTAATGAATCCTACATATCTCAACAACTCTGAGAAATTGTTTTCATATTMTTCCATGGACATATTTCCCAACTTAAKMTCYAAGAAMTMTTGCATMTTTTTTTCATAGTAATKCTMTAAAAKATATTTCTRMTAKAAAYATCTCTTAAAATGCTTCCARGTGATMTTTGWTTCATTGATGTTMTTRACCTTYTTCAKCTAGTMCCACCTCATAKAATMCTTMCCTTGTADATATTAWATGGAAATCBTRGYTTCCAAGTTGGGTGAKTAGTTATGCAGTTGAAATTAMTTTCTAATCCCAAGAAACCAAGCTTCAACCTCTTATCCCTTTTYKTTCTCTCCATAAAAAKTYGGTGGMTTAAGTCTCATGATCTCTCCTTGAAAATTGTCCACTYCATGCCTTCTTCTCTAATTCCTAACAAGGGACACTTCTAGGTTGCTCTATGATTATTTAGATGAATGTGGATTTTTGGATGAATGCGCAAGTGATTAATGCGGTCTATGAGTCATGCTAATAGTCCTTGAATTCCTATATCTTTTGTATTTCTCCCCTCTTACATGAGGCTTTCCTGCTTCATTATGTCTTGAACTTGACTCAACTCTAACTTTCCTTTGCAATTGGTTTAGACTATATACAAAATAAGTGTTTATATGATTTACCTACTCTTGAGCTTTGATAATTCTTTCATTGTCATATATGTAGTTCCATACTTCCATTCTTAATCTCTTCATGGTATCTATTAGCTCTATTGGCTATGTTATCCTTCTATGTCCATTAGACATTGTCTCTTCATTGCCTAAATTGATGTTCAAACACCTCACTTCTTCCTCATGGATGTGAGTTATCTAGTCATCTTCCATGCTTTTGGTCCTCATAATTCTAGAAAATATGCATGTAACAAGTTATTGTTAGATAGAAATAATTCATCAATTCTGGAAAATTATACATATTTTCTACCTCGTTAAGGCCCCATGTTTCCTTCTTTAAATTTGTTGAGAATACATGTTGCTCAAATCCAAATCATGGCCATATATATGGATTATATTATTCAATATATTTCTAGTGACTATCCCCTTGCTCAATTATGAGCTCTGAGTAGAAAGTTACAACCTTATGAATATACCACTTTTGCCTAATTT
>JASDQU010884545.1:23817-38667 GCA_032191745.1 Picea mariana
TTTCAGTTATGTTCGATTGCTTTCATATTAGGTTGGTAATCTTGTGATTCTCGATACAATGACTGGTTGTTCAGGCTTTTCTTCTTTCTTGGAATCTTCATTTTCTTCCTCATGCTTTTCTTTAGCTTTTGGGTCCATGGAGTTTCTTATGGATTCCATGCCCTAAAGATTCCACTTCTTTCTTTTATCATAGGATCATGGATCTGGATGGATAGCCAGGGATACTTTAAGGCTTCTCTTCTAAGAAGACTTCTTCTGAGGTTAAACTAAGCACGTACTATCTTTCATGGTTACTACCATGGATATATACTTCATCATCTTCAATGGATCATAGGATTAGCTCCCTCCTAATCCTTGCTTCATGTATGTGTGCATAAAATCGGCTCCCTCCATCTAACAAAGTCCATGCTTCTATCTGCATCCTTATTGTCTTCTACAATATATAATTGGCTCTCTCTGTCTAACAGAGTCCACGCTTCTGTCTTGTTGTATTCTACAAAATTCCATAAGTCTTTCTCCAATTTCCTCTTGATTGCTGACTTCTTTCTATCTTTGCTTCTTCTAAGTCTCTTCATGATTTATTCGGCTTATCTTGCAATAATTTCCACACGATTTGCTTGATGTATTTTATTCTTTCATGTATTATCCAGTGATATCAATCCTTATCTTGTTGTTCTTCCATTGGTATAGTTCTTCTTGGAACACATTATATTCCAAGAGATAGATATACAAGATATGTACAGAGACGATGAAAACAAGATATGTACAAGAACTAAGAAGAGTATTGTTACCTTCAGAAGAAGAAGTCTCTTTCATCCTGCTTAGTCTTCTTTGTAGGCTCCTTTTCTTCGGCAACTGATGCTTCATGTTTCTCCTTCATTTTCTTTAGCTTGGGACAATGATTCTTTTAGTGGCCATACTTTCGATAGTTGAAGCATTGTACTTCTGAAATGTATTTCTCTTGATTTGGCTTCCTCCTTGAACCAAACTTCCTTTTGTTCCTGAAATTCTTGAATCTTTCTGTGAAGGCTTGATCATCATACTTCTTTCGGGGTTTCTCTTTTGCACTGATCCTTGATTCTTCTTGAGCACAGCAAGTCCAAAGTTCTTCAAATGTCGAATACTCCTTCCTTGTGTTCATGCTTGCGGAAAATGCATCCCACGTCTTGGGAAGACCATTGAGTACTATGTTTACCAATTCCTTCTTTGAAATGATTTCTTCAATAGCTTGTAGTTGATCTCTTAACTGAGAGTTTCTCACAAAGTATGATGTTATGTTGTCATCAAAATTCATCTTCATGTCAAGGAGCTCATTATTTAGACTCATAACTTGTCCAATTTTTCTGACCGAGCAGAGATTTGTTAGGGAATCGTACATATTCTTCAATGAGTCAATATGGGAGATGTCAGGTATCAAGTGGTATTTTATAGATTCCACTATGATACTCATAGAATTGATGTCATCGTCTTTGAACTTCTCTGTGGCTACAATGTTTTGCGGTTCCTTCTCTTTCCATTCTTCAAACTCTGGTTCCACGATCTTTCCTTTCACGATATCTAGCACTTTATTATTGGCAAGGATGAGGTCAATCCTTGTCTTCCACGCTCTGAAGTTAGAGGCTCCATCTAACTTGTTCTCTGACTTCATAGAATAAGTCATGGTTTCTTTGACTTTGTCAAACCCTAGATTTGACCACAAACTCAAACTTGATGTCTTGGCTTGCTGAGAGTACCAGGATATGCGCTAGGCTAGGGCACACTAATTTGTCTAGACATTAGGTCAATATCTTCACTTAAGGTACCTCAACGAGAGGATTAGGGTTTCTGCAACTGCACCTGCTAGTAACCCTAGTGATAGTGCTTTGGTGACTGCTCCTACTAGAAACCCTAGCGATAGTTCTTCAACAAGCTTAATATCCTTTTGGCTATGTTTCCTTCCAGTGGTTAGATTTAATGAAGGAGGTTGTGGGCCCATAACCTGTTAGAATATAATGGATGTTCTCATTTTACCATTGACAATACCCTTGTCACCCAACCATAGGCCGAATCCACCCTCCGAGCACCTTAACCTTGACAGAGAATCACTCTAGAGGAAAATCGTAGGCTAGATATCCAAACAAAGGGTAGTGCACCTTTCCCCAAGGATAGTGCATCAACAAGATCTTATCATATAGTCCAAACCCTAGACAAGAGATAGTCCAAGTGTAACTGCTAGTTGCAACAGCTGCAACGACAACTCTCCTCCAAACCTGCGCAAAAACTGGGCAACTGCAGTGCGCACAAGTGCCGCTCAATAATTTTGAGACTGCCTGCCAGAATGAGAAATGGCCTCCTGTATTTATACTAATTCTGGCTAATAGCCTGGGCCGACTTCTCATTCTGGGTATCTCTCTGTTCAATATATATTATTATTTCTGGTCGACTTCTTCTCTTGGAGGCTAATAACCTAATATAAATTATCTTCTTGAGCCAACAAGTCTTCTAGGGTTATTAGCCAACTCATTAGGGTTTCTTCTTTCTTCCCAGAGTATTATATCCTCATCAGGTTTACAAGTGGAGGTAAATACCTCCTGCAGCTACCATAATATCAAAACAATCGACATTTCATCATTGGTCATTGACTGGGTGGTTTCCCTTGTGTTCGACGATAAGACATCTATTCACACATTGGGATTCACGTAGTTTCTTGGATGCCATTAGCCTTATTGGTGGTTTCCTCTCCTTTGTTAGAAATTTTCCTCATTGGCTTCTATTCAGAGGGTATTTTTTGTGTACCTCTTGCACTTGGCACACATGGAAGATGCACAGGGTCGTTGGTTCGTGAGCATGTTCTTCATCCAATTTCCTCCATATCATGAAGATCTTGCTTTCTACCTCGTGCTGAATGATGAGAGATTCTTTAATGCTCTCCTTTAATCGGGTCTCCTTCCATCGAATTCAGCTCATATATTATAGAGACGAGACTTAGAGTCTTATGAGTACCTTGAGGCTTGCAGTCATTAGTGGCAAATTCTCTTGCCATCGACAGTTGGGAATACATCAATGTCTCCTGATCGATGGATTCTTCAAGTGTTTGACCCTAAATCCTTTATTCACACTTGTAAGAATGTACTCAGTGCCTTGATACCTACTTTCATTATCATAGGTTGTCTCACATTTGTTAACGATATACCGCAATGATTAGTAATCAAATGATGTCTCATTGTGTTTGACCTCAACTCCTTTATTCACATAATGTAGACTTGCACCCTTGGCGAATTTTGTAGAAGACTTGAATACATCAGTATGTGGCCGCAACTTTCTTGAGTTGTTGCTTCCTTTTCATTGGACCAATACCTATATGACTTTAGTGATCATGGGAGATCGGATTGTACTCCATTGTATACATATATCTTTAGATTTATTTTGAGACTGGTTCTATTGAGACTTGTTCGTCACTATGACAACCTTTGGCATGTAACCACATTTATATTTTCCTATTCATGGCCACGGACAGTTGTTTGGTATATTTTCACATGGATATGCAGTGTAATTCAAATTGGTAGCCATGTATGCAAAGTCAGTGTTGGATGTAATTATCAACTAGTCCTTCCATTTGGTTCCCCATCACTCCACTTCTGGATTTTTATAATGTATTTCATCCATCGCAGATACTCCTCCGACCTCACACATTAGGGGGCATCTATTATAGCAATATTTGCCTCACCTTATGCAATATTGCACAGACAGCCTTTCTCCATTTCCCTATGCATAATTTTCATCCCTTTTTGCTAAGTTTGGAGCTAAAAAATACATTTTTTCCGCATGTACGCACCTTGCCTAATATACAACATGCGTATACGTAGTATGCACCGCTAAAGCCCGCGTACATCGGGACTTGTGCCCAAAAATGAAAAATGGTGTTGAGTTTCCATGTCACGATAGGAGATCTATGATCCTTGGCCTTCCATATACTGGAAACATTCTGACTCGGCCCTTCAGTTCCATTTGAAGGCTATAAATGGGCCAATTCCGAGCTATGGAAAAGAGGAGAAAGAATTCAACTTTGAGAGAAAATTTAAACTGGAGAAATTATTTACTTCATATTGAGTCTGCATCACTTTGTCCTTTAAGTTTGAACATAGTGTTCAGCCCCCAAGATCTCCCCTTATTGATTGAGAACTTCATTGTTTCTCTTTTATGAGATTTCCTTTGGTGGAGGCCCAACTGGAATGAACTTAGTTGCTCAGTTCTGAACCATGCCGACACATAAGTCTGTAACATTTTCATTGCTATTGATTATATATTAATAGAAATACTCTTTTCCTGTCCAATTGATATCTTGCAAATATTTGAATTATTATTCCATGGGCATATTTGCCATGTTTATTAATGGATTATGCCATTGAATGTGCTAACATCATATATTATCACCCTATGCTTTATTTGATTGGTTGTTGAGGACTAGTTGCAGGTATATTTCTTTGGGTCAAGTGCTCAATGATGGACTTCATCGAATGTCTGGACGAGGTAGGATTTTTATCTTGTCTTGCTAGCATATTTGTTTATATAGCATACCTGAGAATAGAGTTGATTTTTGTAGTCATTTCTGTCTGTTGTGGTTTACCCCTAGCCATAGAGAGATTTTCCTCGTAACATGGAGGACTAATACAACAATCAAAGAAATAAAATATTTGAAACAATATCTTTCAGACTACCAAAACAAAAACTCATATTGAAGAAATTAGCAATAGAAACTAAATACCTTCTTGTTTTTCATGTAATATTAACTAAATTAATTGTTTCCTGAAACCAACTCTAGGCTACAAAGACTTAGAGGACCTGGAAATATTCCAAAAAACAACAACAAAACTTTCAAAAAGGTTGAGGAAAGTTTAAAAAACTCTATCTCATGATGTATATGCGACTATATACACAACAAAGTGCATATGTACATGCATGTCTCTAAGGTATGACACATATGTATGCATATGTATACATAGAAGGTAGCATATGCAACCCCAAAATTTCCAAAAAGGATGGAAATATATGTAAATAAAGATTCAAAATTTAGGTATGAAACTTTAAGACACTAAAATAAGTAGTAAAGAGAGAAAAAATTCAAACAAACACTAAAACAATCACAATCACCTATAACTAATAAAAAAATGTGGCCTTCCCCAATTTGGTCACCAATTCTGTTACGAAGATCTTTCTCTTATGGATAGAGGTCAGTGCCATAATAGAGCGATGACCTTTAAAGAATGATCCCATTCCTAGAAAGTAGTTAAACATAAAATAAATAACTAACTAATCCTTGCAACGAGAATGGAGACTAACTTGTATCCTAAAATCGATGTTGATCCATGGTTGAATATTCACTCAAATACTCCAATCCTTTCTTCGACTACCTACATGTTCAGAGAAGGATAGCTGCAAGAGAGAGGAAATTATGGGAATAACTAACTTTTAAAAATATTACAATTGAAATCAATTAGTATTCTATATTATTGAGCATTTAAATGAGATAATCATTTAATAAAACTTAGAAGTCAACAAGAAATAGATCTATTTATTAGATAAACAACAAAAAATAAGATTGTTACAACTTGTGTCTATTGAAGGCGTTGCTCTAGAACCTGCATCTAGATTAAGCTCAATTGCACCTCATGGTTCTTCACCTGAATTAGTCGAAGGGAGAAATAAGATTTATCTATGAAAAGGTACAAATGAGTGAATATCACTAGAAATAAGTATTTCCAAGCCTCATGGGGATTTCACTAACTCGGAATAGGGGCTTTTAGACTATGGGAAGAATTTTCAAACATAATGATGATTCAATATTGGATTATCCTCTCCTCTAGACTTAGGCTCATATTATACCCTCTCCAAGTGCTTTTAGTAGTTGCAAACATTTGTAAATGGGAAATAGGGGATCAAGAACCAAGGGAACCTGTAAACCCCACCCAAAAGAATGCAGTTTATTATTTTTTTGAGACAAATAGATATGTACGCGCCGTACAAAGGAGCAAGATGCATATACACACCTTGCATAACTGATAGGGTGCATATATGTAAAAAATGAGTTTTTTTATGAATTTAGAGGAGGAAAAGGGGAATTAAGGTATGCAAGTGGGAAGGGGAATGGGAAAGATGGAACCAATACATATGTGGTGGAAATTGATTTTATAACACCCATATATGTCCCCCTTGGGATCATATCACTGAGTGTTAACCTATGCCCCACTAGTCACTAATACACTCACACACTAACCATTAAACCATTAATACACTAACCATTGGTTCATTAACACAATAACCACTAACCCACTACCCCAATAACTTACTAATCTACAAATTAACTAGCCATTTAACTCGTAACATTGTAAGGTACCATAAGATAATTTGCAAATCAGAAACATGATTTTTATCGCAATAGTTAGGAGAAAGAGAAAAATAGAGAGCACAATGACACAATTGATCCAAAAAATGATAGATATATTATCTCATACAAAATGATTCTTCAATAGAGAAAATCTCAAGTATAGAATTATTCTCAAGACAAAACATTTCCATGCTTTCTACTCCTATTTATACCATTTCTATCTTCTAGAGAACACTCTAGAGGAAGATATTTCTAGAAGTGGAACCTTCTAGTAAGTCTTCTTACATTATACATGTTCACATTATTACATAGGCCCTATTGACTAATGTCATTCTTTATTACATAGAAAAACATATTATTCTATTTACTTAAGGAGTTAGGGAGATTAGGACCTTAACATGGCATCCCCCTTGAAAAACATCCTTGTCCTCAAGGCTTGAGATCAGTAAATTGTTGCAATATGGAAACCAACTACCATGTGGCATCCTTTGGTTTTGTATCCTTCCACTGAACTAAAAGTTTCTTTATTTTTTGGTGAAAGAGACAACACTCATGGTGGTCCAAGATTCCTTGGGGTTGCAACCAAATGGAGCCTTCTTCATCCAATTAAGGGAGACTAGTATGAGTTTGGCACTTGTTTCCAATCACTTTCTTTAAGCAAGAAACAAGAAAAATAGGATGGAACTTAGAGTGACTAGGGTGAGCTAACTTGTAGGCCACATGTCCCATATGCTTGATAATTGTATAAGGGCCAAAATTGGGAGAATTTTTTTGATAGTGAACTATTTTGAGGGATGTTTTCTTAGAAGGTTGTAGATGAATAAACACATAGTCCCCTTCAACAAATTGTCATTCTGAATGTCCTTGATTGGCTTGTTGCTTCATGCGATTATGAGCCATGAACAAATTATCTTTGAGGGTACGGAGAATGACAAATTGGAATGTAAGGGTTTTTCCGAAGTCATGGAACTTGGAGACACTGAGAAGGTAGGAGAATACAAAAGGTGGATTTTGACCATAGACTACCTCCAAGGGAGTCATGCGAGTGGAAGCATGGTAAAATTTTTTGTACCACCATTTAGTGAGAGGTAACCACTGATCCCATTGAGTTTGTTTGTCTAACGTGAAACACCTCAAACATGTTTCCAAGCACTTTTCGATAGCTTCAATTTGACCATCATTCTAGGGATGATAGGTCATACTAAGAAGCAATTGAGTTCTCTGGAGCTTGAGAAATTCCTGCCTAAAATTTGATGGTGAAAATTGGATCACTATTGGAAATAATAGAGTGGGGAGTTACATGAAGTTTTAAGATATTATCCATGAAAATTTGAGCCATGATGGATGCAACGTGAACGGGTTTTGGAGGGCACAAAAATGAGCATATTTGGAAAGGCATTCGATTACAACCATGATTATGGATTTATATCTATATTTAGGTATTCTGACAATGAAGTCCATAGAGATATTTGTCCATATAGAAAGTGAAATAGGGAGAGGTTGGAGTGTTGCTGGAAATTTGATTGTTTCACTCTTATTGCGTTGACAAGTATCACAAACAACCATAAAGTGTGGATATTTTGTTTCATGCCTTCCCAAAAAAATAAAGTTTGATCCATTCACATGTTTTGTGAAAACCTGAATGCTCGAATGCTGGTGAAACATGAAGTTCATAGAGAATAGTGGAATTAATGTGATATTGTTTTCTTAAATACATGAAACTTTTATAGAAAATATCCTCAATGTGCCAAGATTATCCTGAAGATGCATGAGGATATTGCTGAAATCATTGGATCAAGTAAGAAATTTCAGGATCTTGGAACCATTCCTAGTGAATTGCTTTTAACCAATCTTCTACAATGAAGGAGAGGGAAAAGAGGGACCCATATTCTTCATATTTCCTTGAAATAACATCATCAACCACATTTTATTTTCCCTTCTTGTAAATCATCTCATAATCATAGATGAACATTTTGTTCAACCATTTATATTGCTCAGGGGATGAAATTCTTTGTTCCAAAAAATATTGAGGCTACGATGATAAGTTTTAATTTGGAAGTGTTTCCCCAGCAAGTAAGAATGACATAGATCCACCACACACAAAATAGCCAACATTTCCTTTTCATAGGTGGATTTTCCCAAGTTTCTCTTAGAGAGTTGTTTGTTAGTGAAATCCAAAGGTATTCCATATTGCATGAGAATGGCCCCAATGCCTTTCCTAGAAGCATCGCATTCCAGAACAAAATTCTTTGTGAAGTCAAGTAGTGCCAAAAAAAGATTCATACAAAAAGCCTCTTTAAAGGATGGGAAGGACTAATTAATGATTGGATTCCAACTAAAAGCATTATTTTTAAGGAGATCCGGTGAGGGGGGCTGCAATTTTTCCATGGTTTTGAGCAAACTTGTGATAATATCCATTTAAATCTAGGAAACCTCTCAAAATTTTAAGAGTTTTAGGATGGGGCATGTACACCATCCTTGCCAACAATATGGCCTAGGTACTCTACTTCATTAGCTCCAAAATAAAATTTAGATTGTTTGAGAAAGATTTTGTGCTGAGATAGTGAATGTAAGAATTAATCCAAATGGGCCAAACGAGCTTGCCAAATTTTACTATAAATGAGGATATTATCAAAGAATTCTAGTACAAACTGAAGGAGGAGAGGGAGGAAGACATGATTCGTGAGGCTTTGGAATGTGGAGGGTGTGTTACACAGGCCGAAGAGCATGAACAAGAACTCATAATGGCCTTCATGATTTCGAAAGGTTGTTTTGGGATATAATCATCTTTCATACATATTTGGTGGTAGCCAAAATGTAGATCAAGGTTTGTAAAGAATTGGGAACCACTTAGTTCATTCAATAGGTCATCAATGATAGGAATGGGAAATTTATCTTTGAAAGTAATTTTGTTAAGGGATAAAAAATCAGGGAACATGCACCACACAACTTCTTTCTTAAGTACCATGATGATGTGAGAAGAATAAGGGTTTTTACTAGGGTGGATGACACCCGCCACTGGAAATTATTGAACAATTTTCTCAATTTCATTTTTTTAGGAAAAGGGGTGATGATAAGGGAAAACATCGGGAGGAGTAATACTAGGGATAAGTGGGATGGAATGATCATGAGTTCTATGGGAAGGGGGAAGTCATTGTGGAGAATAAAAAACATATTGTTGTTTGGAGAGGAGAAACTGGATGTTGGGATGAAGAGTGGGTGAGGGGATATCAACTTCTTGGATGACATGGAATTGGGAAATAATGCCATAATGACCTTTTTTTAGGAGTTTCTCCATTCGGGTGTGAACTAATAATATCATGAGAGCCTGCAATGATTCCTTGGAAGTGGTACTTTTAGCCATCCTATTTGAAATGCATGGTTAATTCCTTGAATTCCATGGTGATGGGGCCCAATGTGTGTAACCATTCAACACCGAGAATAATGTCACAAACACCCATGTTAATATAAAACATGTGGGATTTCAAGTGATAATGGCCAAATTGCAAGCACACATTTTCACAATGAACCCCACATTTCATGGAACTGCCATTAGTAATCATGATTTAGAAATTATTGACTACACATATACAACACATGGTCTCTTGAGAAATTAAGTGATGAATAAAATCATGGGTGCTTCCATTGTTGATGAGGATAAAAACTTTATTATTCTTGATATACCTAATTAACTTAATGTTTTGGATAGCAGAGATACCATTAAGAGAATTCAACGACATAAATGGTTCGAATTTTGGTGGATCAGAGGGTGGGATATGATCATCAACTTGGGGTAGTGCTTCGAAATGGGAAACATCTCCATTCTCTTTAGAAACATCCTCATAAATGGTCATAAGAAGCTTTTTCTCCTTACACTTGTGCCATGAATACTATTTTTCATAATATTTATAGAAAAGACCCTTAAGTTGGCATTCATCCATTTCCACCCTGGTCAATTTCTGGATATTAAGAGAAGGAGAAGGAGGGCCAAGATTTTTGGGTTGGGAATGGGGAATAAAGGAGGGATTTTATATTTTGGAAGAGATTAATTTTTGTGATTCCTTGATGTGGTGAGTAGCATAAAGCCAAGTCACGGGGTTAGTCATTAGGACATGAGCTCGGATGTCAACCTTAAGGCCACTCATAAAGAATTCATGGAAATAGGTGTTTTACATGCCTTCAATTGATAAACACAACTTCTCAAAAGCATCAATATATTCTTCCAATGTGCCAGACTGTTTCATCTTGGTCAAATGAACCAAATGATGCGTGTTAGTGTCAAATCAATCTTAAATTTATGCAAAAAACAGGGTCCAAGAAATATACTCTCTCTATGAATTTTTACACCATTTACACCATTTCCAACATTCAGGATCCAAAGAAAGGAAACCAATGTGACGTTTGGTCAAGTTATCAGTAATGCCATGCAAGGAGAAATAATGTTCCATTTGAGTGACCCAGCCTATGGGGTCTGTTGATGATTAAAAATGTCAATGAAGTTTTTCCCGCAAAGTGTTGCTAAAACCTACTATTATAAAAGTTAAATAATGCTAGTAGGTGGGACCCCCTTGTAGATTGGAGATCAGGTTGTTCCTTTTCTTTTAGTTTTTGTGCTCATGTTCGACACTGCTTACATGGTTGATGAGATCTTGTTTTTATTGGCTATGGATTGGACTTATGAAGTATTGGTTCTTATGTTACTATGTCCTATGTATATTCATTGGTACCATTGTTATTTGTTCTTGGGACACCTGCACGACAGACATGTTAATAGCAATACATAAAAGGAATTTGAAAAAAAACAATAACGCATACAAGCAATCAGAAATAAATGAAAAAAAATGCAATAAATGAAAAGGGAAGAATATAAACCATGCTATATACTATACTACATGCATTAATTTTTAATGGATTATTGTTATCCTAGCTACTAAGTTAATAACTATGCAATTTTGTTCTTGAGTTACATAGTTGATATGCAATGGTGATTATGTAATGGAATAAGTTGATATGGGTTGCGCTATTGGTGATGGTTCGATATATGGTCACTTAATTGGATTATATAGTTGATATGTAATATGTTCAGTTGGAAATGGAAGGTATGATGTGGGTGGCGTGTTTGATGCAATTTCCAATGCATGGTTTAAATGTATTGTTGATAGATTAATGGTTGGCTTGTACTATTGAATTAATTGACTATGGGTGGAGGAGACGTTCATTTACTGCATGTCACCCTTACTCCTTCCGTTGGTCGTCACCCTAGTCGTGCTATTGTTCAACCTTGTTGTTGTGGTTATGCTCTGATTTCTTAGCATAGAGGAACCACTCGGCCAACTCAGGTTTGAAGGTGCTTGGATTACAGGTATGTATTTTTTTGGCCATTCATGAGTTTGATTTGGTTATGAAATGATTATTGGCTCAGGTGTATTCGTCTGTGCTTTCCTTAAGTATTGCAACTGTGTAAACTTGATATTTTGGAATGAAGTGTTGGTGGTTCTCTCTACAATAATGTTGAAGTCATAGTGTTATTGGTCATATTGGGTGTTGTTGGCATAGGGGAAGACCTGGGGTTCAATGCTACAATAGCGCACCAAAAAAACCCTAACTACTGACCCTTTTGGCAACACCTATGAAGCAGATGAAGTCTCACCCGAGGTAGAGGCATGGGTGGTTGCAGGACTCAGATGTTTGCAACCTTAGCTGGGACACAGATATGTGATTCTAACACTTAAAAAAACACTTAGCACCGACAATTCATCAATATTTGACCATTATCTACTCCCCATCGCACCATTCATTCAGATCTAATGTATCTAAGAACTTATCATAGAGAGATAGATTAGATCTAGCAGATTCAAGCACTAAGCGCATTCACATAGGTCAGATCTAACATCCATATACATCATTAGCACAAAGCATAAACAAAACTATCTATCTATATCAAATCACTTAGCAAGTAAAGAAATAAACACATCAACAAATCACACAAAGCATAGCAACACAACATGTATGTGGTTCACAACCACCAAGGGCTACATCCACCAATTCTTCTTCTCTTCTATTATCTTATGTTAATCAGTTACATGCAAAAATCTCAAAACCCTGCTCCACATAGGACAGGAGATCTGCGTGCACCTCACCAGACCCTCCTTCCTCGAGCTAGGATACAACACTAAGACTTCTATAGTCACTTGCACTCAGCTCTTCAAGCTTCACATAGTATGCACAAAGCACTTACAATCCTTCGATCACATAGATCAATCACTAGCACATAGCCAAATATTACATAGATATGCCTATGTTCCTATGCCTTTCCTTGCATTTCCTAGTCATCTATTTATACTTTACAAAATAGGCCTAAACATGGGTAAACCCATGGGCCAACATCCCCATACCTGTTACATAATCCCAAATCCAAAAAAGGACCCAAAAATGGGCTGAGATCCTACGATCTTTGCTTCATCTTGCACTCCGCCTTCGACAGGCTGTCGAAGTCCCAAAATAGCTCAAACTTGTTATCACTGAAATTTCGTCTGCACATGGCGACAAGAACTCAGCATCGTCAAATAGTAATGAAGTCATTCATGGAACTGAATTAATTTCACAACATTCCAAAAGGGTAAAAAACTATATAAAGTAACCAAAAATTGAAGGGCGCTTTACAGAAGTTTGGTGCGTGTGCACATGCGCGGAATAGGAACGTACCATGCGCGCATACGCGCACGATGCGTGGCTGTTGGCGCAAAAACCTACGCACCTACTAAACGGCACATTTATTGAAATGGTTAGCCTCCCAACCACTTATGGATCAGCTCCCAAGCTGATTTGACTCCCAAATCTGAGCTGAATCCGCATGGTAGGCTGGTCAAAGACCTAATGAATCCCTAAAGAGCCCCTTTTCACACTTTAAAGGAGTTACATAATCACCCAATGCAATGCTATAAAAAGTTATGAAGAAACATCATTTTCTCAAGGAATTTTATGTAATGTTATGCTGCCTAGATTGTTTTAAGGACTCACTCCTTGGAAATAACACATTGGCACCATTTCATAGAGCCATTCACCTCTCCATTGAGTGGATGTGCTAGGAGTTCTTTCACTATCATTTTCATTTTTCTTATTGTAAGGAGAGCAAGTTTGTGAGGGCCCAAGAGCCTTCCTTTGGAGGAAGAAGGGACTCATAGTCCCCTTTCTTCATTGTGCTTTGATTTCATCAATAGATCAGCCCAAAAACATTGGTGATATTGGTCTTTTTGTGTTTGTTATTTCTTTATCCATATGCTTCTAATTTTAGTTTGTTTTAATTTAATTCTTGCTTATAGTTTTGTTTTGTTTTCTCTAACTCTTTCCTCTACAGCTGTCATGCTCAGCAAGACCCAACTGGGCATGTAAGCACCCTTGATTTGCTTACCAAGTCGACGAAAAGGGTGCAAATAGATTGGCGACTCCACTGGGGAGAAGGTATCAATTCCTCCCTCATTTGGGTTTATTTTGCTTTCCTTTTAGTTTGATTAACTTGCAGGTGCACAAATCGGCCTCTGTCGACCTGCTAACCAGTCAATTCACAGGAGAATTGAGAGAAATCCATCCGGATTTTCTTTCTCGGTCGTTTGTCACAGGTGCACGGGTATTCCACCCCACAGACGCGCATCGTGCGTGCATGTACTTTCGTAACAACCTTTCTCTGCATGCATGCGCTTTTGGTTTCAACTCTGCTCACGCGCCTGTGCTTTGTGCGCCTCTGTCTGCACTGGGGGCCATGCATTTGATTAAAATTTCTCATTGTAAGTTGTTGGGATGTGGGGAAGGTATTTTTCCTTCTTAAGGATGATGTTATGCATGCTCTAAATAATACGCCACACTTAGTCCCCTCACCATATAAAGGGGTTAGTCTAACATACATAGGCACTTAGGAGGATAAAAATCAATTTCCCTTCTTTGCTTTTAGCCACGTGGATGGCTTGTTTTGACTAATAATCTATGTTGGACCATCATACTTAATCACATCTAACTCACATTTGGGACTAGAAGTTGAAGTAACAATCTTTGAGTATGCTCTTCTCTCGGCGTTCAAGCGATCTTGAGAATCAGAAAGAGGTTGTAAAACAATTTCATCTCCCTTAAACAAATTTAAAACCTTTAGGAGAGGACAACGACCCTTTTTGGGACCCCTCTTAGTTTCATTTTTCAAACACTTTTTAAACTTGTAATGGGCCCATACATGCCCACATGCTGCAAAGATAGAATAGTGGTTGGAATTTTGCTTTCTTTGATCAAAACACTAGGAGAGTTTAAAGGTTGTAACGGACCCATACATGCCCACATGTTCAAACTAGGATAGTTTCATTCTTTTTTCTAGATTACATCATCATAGGGAGATAAAGGATAGTAACATACCCTCATGTCCACATGCTAGCCTCCTAGGGCTTTTGAATTCCGCAAGGTTGTACCAATGACATCTAGCTAATTAGGTAATCAAACTCTTG
>JASDQU010884546.1:13237-27822 GCA_032191745.1 Picea mariana
GAAAAGCCATTGTTTCCCCTTCCTCACCCTCCAATGGCTCTGATAAATATGTGTCCTCCTGGATGCATTTGAGGGATGTCTCATGTGATCAGTGAGATTAGGCCTAAAGGCTCAACATAGCCAAAGGAAAATTCAAAGAGATCAAAAGGCGACAGGAGCAACAAAGGAAAGATCGCATCTCAGAGTGGAAAATATGGGTTTTAAGTTTTATTTTATTTATTGTTGATGACAGTTGACTTCAGAAATTTTGGACAACATGCTATTTTTTGGATATATGAGTAATATATTTTGGAAACAATTTCAAATATTAATGGGATAAATATTCAAACATGAATGTGATGATGGGAGTCACAAGGAGGGATGTTTTTGTTTAATTAAATAGTTATGTTATGATTGTTAAGAGCTAAAGGGGAGTCACAAGGGGTCCCACCTACTAGTTATTATTTATTCAAAACCCTTATTATGATTTATTACTTTTCCCCCTAACTGAAAAGTTGGTTATTTTTTAGTTAACTTAACTAATGAAGTAGTTCAACTACTTCAACCAATTATAATTTGCTTAAAGGAAAAAAGTAAAGGGAGGAACAAAGGAGGATAGAAGGAAAAGCATACTAAGGTTTTCTCTTTGAGTTTGTGTTGAGATAATTCATTTTTCATTCATTCCTTAATTTATCATAAGCCTAATTTTTTTTTATGATAGCAGGGTCTTATTGTAGACAACAAGATTCAGGGCTAAATTACATCATTCAAACACTTGTTTTTCAAAGTTGTTGATCTATCTTTGATAGTCTATGTAGACTTGTTTGTTTGTGAATTAGTTTTCATGACTGACAAAGGCGATTGTGCAGAATCAAGTGGGAAACAATCTGTGACAAGCTGATCCATATTTTAGAGTTCATTTTTTTATTTTCTATCAGAGGTCCTTTTGTATGTTTCATCGGGGACATCTAAGTTTGCCTTTGGTCCAAAACTTCTTCACGAAATTTTGTAAAGAGAATGACTCTTTGATGAATTAGAATGAAATAAAGGATTGCTTTATGTCTCATCTTTCTTGATTATCAACTTGGTGTCCTTACTTCTATCTCTATATTTATTTCAGCATCTGTTGTGTTTAGAAAAACACATAAATAATGAATTTTTCAGCGAGTTTTTATTTATAAAAAAACAGCCTAAGCACTTGTAATCAATACTTATGAGTTAGGATATTAATTTTGATGGCTATAAACATAGGGTGATATTCCCATCTATTTTTCTTTAGCCAAGCAGAATCTGAAAATGCTTGAGTAAGATCGATTTCATATATTTTCCTCAACACACTCCATTCATCAGGCACATGAAAATAGTTGGAGAATTTATTAGCCCAAAAGGAACTACCCCAAATTAAATGCTTGTATCTTGTCTCGAATGTTGTCTTGTTGATATCTCCTTCCTTTATCCTCACTTGGTGATAACCTAATCTCAAGTAAATCTTGGAAAATATCCTTGCATCTTTCAATTGGTCAAACAAATCATCAATCCTTGGAAAGGGACATTTGTTATTTATTATGACTTTATTCAACTATCTAAAGTCAACACACAACCTTAAGGTTCCATATTTATTCTTCACGGATAGCATTAAGGAACCCCAAGGTGGCACACTTGGGCATATATACCCCTTCTTTAACAATTTTTCAAGCTGGATCTACAACTCTTTCGATTCTTGTGTGCCCATTTTGTAAGGTGTCTTGGACACTGGGGAAGCTACTAGCATCAAATCAATAGAGAAATCAATGTCTCTTTTTGGTGTCAATCTTGGGATTTCCACAAAAATGTCTTCAAAATCCCTCAAGACTAGATGGTATTCAATGATAGGAATTTTATCTCTGTTTTCCTCTTCCATATGGGCTACAAAAATCTGACACCCCTTCCTAAAAATCTTTTTCATATACATGGCTAAAATTTATCTTATAGATACAGCTCTTGGAATGCCTTGAATTTTTTCTTAATACCCTCCCTCACCAAGACAAGTGATTATCTTATTGTATCAATCTAGGATAGCATGGTGTCTCTCCAACCAATCCATGACAATTACACAATCATAAGAACCCAAAGTTATGATTTTCACATCCACCTTTGTGTTGAGTCCATTCATGTCTATTGGACAATCCTTAACTAGCTCACGGATTTTCCTCTTATCCCTTGTGCAGAATTGAACTAACCAAGATTTCTAATGCTCACTTCTTTTTAAGTGAAATATTTTGACAATGCTAAGAGTTTATGTAACTATGGATAGCTCCAGAATCAATTAAAACTGCTATGGGATGGTTATCAATCTTACCTTCCACTTCAATCATGGGGGATTGACACTTTGCTTGCTTGTTGTCCAAGGATGCATAAATCCTTGGCATGTTTCCACCCATGTCTCCCACTATTTTATCCTATTGAATGTTATGAATAATCCTCATTCTTTCTCCTTTATGAGGGTAGTCTGAATAGTAGTGATTTCCATCACATTCCCAACATTTTACAAGCTACTGTCCTAGCCTTTTCCCAAAATAATCTACCATACTAGGCTCATTTTGGACTAACTAAACTTGTCGATTGGCTTGTGAGATGCTCTTGAAAAAGGGTGGCTTAAAACCCTTCTACCTTTGATCCCTCTTTCCTTTCATCTTGTCATTCCATTCCTTTTGGAAGATTGGCCTTCCTCTTCTCTACTCATAAAGATGTTTTTCTCTCGTTATTCCTCCTCCAAAGTCATGGGGTTATCATTTTGTATATTGTCACTATAGAAGGAAGCTAACCAATTCAAAAAAAATTGGATTTTGATGTTCTCATCCTTTATAAAGCCCACATACTTCATCAACTCAAAGAACCTCTTCTCATATTCATCCATGGTCATGCTTCCCAACTTGAGTTCAAAGAACTCTTTCATGTTCCTTTCATAAATGCTTTGACAAATATTTCTCCTAGAAATATCCTTTGAACTTCCTCCATGATACATTCTTCTTATCAATTTTCTTGGCTTGTTTAATTTTATCCCACCACATAGCTACTTTTCCTTACAAGTGGTAGTTTATAATTATTGTTTCTACCCTGGAGGGGTAATCATGAAGTTGGAAGTACTTCTTCATTTCCAATAGCTAGGCATCGACATACTCTCCCTTTATATGCTCACCAATTAAATTTGGTGGCTTGATTTTCTTGAATTCACCTTGCAATATGTATGACTCAGACCTCCTTGTTTTCCTCCTAACAGGAGACACACTTGGGATACTCCRTGGCCCGGAACTTGCATGAGCTCTCCTAGTGGATTTGCTTGGAGAATGATGGAGCCTCCTCATACTTATTGACTTCTTGTCAATCCTGTGATCATCCCTTCTGCTATGGGATCATGATGCTTCCACTTTTCTRGAACTCGCTACTTTCTTTGAACCAAATTCTTTGTTGACTTGTTTGTGCAACATATTTAGACTTTGTAGTAGCTCCTCTTGAAATTTCATAATATTTTCATTATTGACCCTATAGATATGAAATTTTGTTTGCAATCTTCTCATAGTTAGAGTTAGTTCTAYAGCCTCCTCCCCACCTATAACGTACCCAACCACCAGYAGGCTGGCCATGCTACCTCAAATCACACTTCAAGAACTGATTTTGAATTCTAATAACAAATAATTAGTAAAGAAGCATGAAATAAATGTAATAACCGCACATGCAATAATCAAGATTCTTGATAGCCTTAAAAATAATGCTTAAACATGTCATGCACATCAATAACCAACAAGAAATCACATTAAAATACAAATCTCAGAGATAATAACTAATACACATTGGAAATAAATATACAAGCAAAGAAACACATGACATAAAGCACTAAACAAAATCAATCACTAACTGGATATAGACCAAGCACGTTTCACCCAACCTTAGACATTGTTGTTCCAAGTCTCAACAACAATTCACCCCTGAGCCAGGGCTATGAATCCACAAGGATGATTTCTAGAGCGACACTCATCTTCCCAACCCAGATAGCACTCAATCTCTCACAGGTTTCTCAGCACAGAACAATCCAAAGTACACCATCTCTCTTCTCTCCATCCCGCACCACCCAAAGACAATGAACCCCCTTCATTTTCACTCAATCCCTTTGGTTTTCCACTTCTTTCCAGGGCTCCAATGCATCTGGTCAAGAATCTCCATGCTGGGACTCTAAGGATTCACAGTTGTAAACAAGGTTTGGCACATGCCTCTCAAGCATACAAGCACTAATTCATGGCTGGAATACACCATTAATTACTATAGCCAACAAAACAATGGCTCCTTTCCTCAGTAATTTGTCCCCATGTCCCAATCAAGAACAAGAATGAATGAGGAATAATGAATGAGCATCAATGAATGAAGAACCAAAAAATGAAGAGTGAACCCCCAAACAAACCACAAGAGGTATTTATATAATTACACGAAATCAAGAACCACATGGCCTTTTCCCCAAGAATATCACGTAACCACTTCTTTCTCTCTCAAAATTCCAAGGTGGGTAAAAAAAATATAATATAAATACTTAGCCCCTTTACCCCCTCTCTCGTGGAATCATAGCCCCTTATAACTCATGCTCGTGTTTGTCTTGCAACCAATGATTTATTTTATTATTAATAATGATCAAAGTATTACATTTCCTAGGCACTTTGGCCTCTTTTGATTGTTTGGGTCCTTCGACCTCTCATCAAATAAACAAAACACATTATTTAATATGGGAACTCAAAATCGGGGTATTAAATTCCCCTCCCCCTTAATTTTTCACTATCCTCAATGTATATACTAAAAAAAAAAAAAAAATTCAAAATTCTTCAAAAAGTTGTGGGTACGCTACTCGCATGGCATATTCATGCTCCCAAGTAGCATCTTCAGGACCGTAGTAGTTCCATTGAACTTTTACCAATTCTATGACTTGATTCCATATCCTTTTGACTTTTCTGTCCAATATGTGCACCAGTTGGACCTAAAAGCCTCCTTCTGGCTCCACCTGAATCAAATTCCAATCAATAACATAGTTAGGATCATGTACATACTTTTTCAACAAAGAGTCATGAAATACATTATGCACATTTATGGAAGAAGATAATGCAAGCATGTATGCAGTTGGCCCTATTATATCCAATATCTCAAATGGACCACAGAATCTGGCTGCTAGCTTTATACAGTTTCCCAACTTTAATGTGATCTTCCTGGGATTTACTTTGAAAAGAACATGCTCTCCCACTTTAAATTATCTAGTTGTATTGTTCTTATTTGCATAACTCTTTTGTCTATCCCGTGTTTCCTTCAAATTCTGCTTAATTTTAACCATCTAGTCTTCCATATCCTTGAGCAATTCTAACCCAAGTACTACTCTATTTATTGGGTTGTCTCAAATCACTAGAAGATTGAATTTTCTACCATATAAAGTTTCAAATGAGATCATATTCAATGAATATTGATACCCATTATTATAGGAAAACTCAACCAAATTCAAATAATATTCCCACTTATATGGATTATCCATCACATACATTCTCAACATGTCTTCAATAACTTGGTTGACTCTCTATTTCTGTCCATATAACTATGGATGGTATGTTGTGCTAAAGTTCATATTTATACCAAATCCTTTAAATAACGCCCTCTATAAATTTGAAGTAAACTTAGTATTTTTGTTTGAGACAATTGCCTTAGGTACCTCATGCAGCCTAGCAATTTCTGTCATATAAATTTTTGCAATATTAGTTGATGTATGAGCCATATTTACATGAACAAAATGAGCATCCTTTTGTCAATACATCAACCACTACTATTATTGAATCATGTTGCCTTGTTGTCATGGGAAACTTAGTTATAAAATCAATGGTTATATAGTGCCAGTCTAAATCTCCATGAAATACCAACATTTGATTTTGGTATGTTATCTAAGTTGCTCAACTATGACAATGATAAAATATGAATTTAAATAGTTCATTTAACATACAACGAAAACAATGAAGTAGAAATATTATAAATATTATATTTTGATACAATTTGTTTTCAATATTATCAAATAACACACCTCAATTTAATCTTGAACTAATAAGTAAGTTGACAATACAAATCACATAGCACAAATGAAAACTTAACATCATTAACCACCCAACCACCTACACTTGTAGGGTTATGACCTTCAAGACACATAATCAATGCTCATAGTCCATGATTCTTTTGATTGATATTGACCATTTAAGGTCTTAGGATTGGAAGTTGTTCTAAGGACTTGAAGATATCTACCCATAAACCCATTCCATTCTAAACATTCTAGAGACAAAATTATTAACAAATCACATCATATCACATACAATTCATAATATTCTACCTACTCGATTAGCAAAAGTTAACATGATTCTACCAATAATGGAAATAATTAAGAATGCCACCAACAATCAAATATTCACAATCTCCAAATAATATTAACCTCTTTTCAATTCCGATACAATTATATAACTTAATCACATAAAGAAATGAAATTCAATCAATAGAATACTAACATAAATATTCTTAATTCCAAATTTTGCAATAACCTTGAAATTAATAATATCATGATATCAACTATTTAGTAGGTAATATGAAAATATATACTCATTGCCTAAGTTTTTCAGTTTATGCAAAGTCGTTCAATAAGTTTGGTCAAATTTATGCATGTTTGCGCAAAGTTACACAATTGCATCAACAAATGATCCTTCTTTGTTTTCTTATTTGTTTAATCAATAGACATCTAAATTAATTCAATCAACCCCATAGGCCTTGAAAAGTCACATTATAGTGATTTGAATGGTGAATATGATGCAATTTATATTATTTATTATACATTGCACATTCATTCATTATACATTACAATTCAATAACGATGATAGGTATTAAGTACTTAAACAAATCTTTATATAAATAACTTTATATCACTTATATATAGTATTAATACTATTTAATTATTACATATCATTTAAAAACAAAACTATATCAACCCTCATCAATTTATCTGACACTAATACCATTTCATTATATATATAGATATAGATATAGATATATTCTTTTGTACTCGAGGTATCGACCCCGTGTCACGCGAGTACGAGAACCACGAGTTGTCGATTCCCTACCACTATAACCCCAGGTGCTTCAACGCAGCCGACAAGAATGGAGCACAGGTAAATCAGGGTGAGAGTCGATCTTGAGACCTCTTTTTACATATTTTCTTCCATTTACACGACACTTGCCAACCATTCTACACCACTGTGGGATTTTCATATTAGATATTGATGGGCCCTTGAATTGGCATTTTTTTGGAACCCATGTAGCACTTTTTCCCATATCATTTTGTTCATCCTTTTTGTTATCCCTAAAGTTGTCCCTGACTACTAAAGGGAAAGCTAGGGCACCTCAGTTATTGCATTGGTTTGCTATATGTAAATTGAGTAGGTCAAACATGATGGGAGTTGGCATAATATATTGAACATAAATCCAGATAAATAGATAACATATCATGGTTTCAAAGGCATTCACTTAGATGGAAAGACAATAAAGGACAATGAGATATATAAGAACAAAGAATAGACGTGAATACTTAAGTGTCACAATTTTTTACCCGCATGCATCCACTAAGAATATTCTGAGACTTCAAATGATATTTTAAGTCTGAAACAAGTATTTGAAAACAACTTATAAAATACAGGTAATAAGAGCAAAAATATTTCATCGTAAGCGAAGCTGAATTTTGTGAAAATTAGAACATTGTAAAAGTCTTCATTGTATTCAAATAAAGAATAAATTACAGAGTACAATAAGTGCAAAATCAAACCATCCAAATTTTTGAATCTTTGAGAATGATATGCTATAGACAATGAATCCTTTAACATAATCTCCAAACTTCCAACTCTGTCCACTCAAATCTTTTTTTTTTTTTCTCTCAAAAGGAAGCCCCCTTAATAATAAAAAAAATACAATCTCAAATTAGTTGCAAGGAATATAGAATTGATAGAACCAGATGCCCTTAAATCTGTCAAAAATCCACAGTTGTTGAATACCATGTTGTTCCTCTTCTACTTGTAATCTTGAAGGCTTGAACATTGCTAAAAATTGCTCCTAAAATCTGCTTGAAATCTAGGAAATTTTCAAATAGTGCCACATGCATTCGAAATGATGGATATATCCTTCAAATCAAGGATTTTGAAGTTGACTATTAAATGCACTACCACATGTGCATTTATTGTTTTCATGCCTTAAAATACTAGAATGATGGATATATCCTTCAAATCAAGGATTTTGAAGTTGACTATTAAATGCACTACCACATGTGCATTTACTTTTTTCATGCCTTAAAATACTAGAAATGATTTCTAGTCCCAAAATATGCTCTTCCACTTGATATTTGCAAGGAAGTTCGAGAGACTTTACAATTTTTCAAAAATATTTTCAACGTGCTATAAAAAAAAATCCATATTAAGCATTTTAGGACATTAATTTCCAAATAAAGAACAAAAATATAGTGATAGTGATACTTTGGAAGATCTCATCTTCTGGCATTTTCTCCAGGATGCACAAAAGTCTAGTCATAAGAATAATTTATAGAACAAGGTCTCATTTGAAAGAGTACATCGAAACTCATCAGTGCTATACATGCCATTCTAAGAGAAGGATCAACAAGATACTCCTTCTCAATATTATCAACACAAATCCTTGATTCCTCAATATTCATGTTTACTCATTAGCTTACCTCTTACCTGTCAAAGGAGTAAGAGGAAATGAAAAAAATGACTAAAGGATGTATTTTCTAACGTTGATGATGAAAATAATTGTTCTCTGCATTCATCCTTCATAAACCCATGTGTGTGTTTTCCATTTGTATGTTTCCTGGGCACACTTAACACATGAGAGTTTGATGATTTTCCTTAACACTGGAAATTATTCCACAACCTGTGAGCTCTTGTATTTGATATTCTTCTTCAAGCACTTGGCATTCGTGATTTTCACCTATCATATGCACAAAACCGAGTCAACAACTCTCAAGGTGCTTGTTGTTTGAACTTGGGCTCGCCCTGCTTGGTGTTTGGTTTTAATTCTTTGCATAGTGGAAAATATCCCCCACACACAAGGAATAGAAAAATATAACATGTTATATTTCCCACTACTTTATACTAGTGTTGACGCATAGCGCATGGGTTTTGGCCCCTTGGATATTTCTTTGAGGTTGCAATGACCAAGCCCCTCTATTTTTTAATAACATAAATATAAAATATTATTTAATTAAAAAAAAAAAAAAACATATAAATAATTTTTTTATAAATAATATAATTTTTTATTATTAATAATTTGTATTTGGCTTGATTTAATATTGGATTTTTTTAATATAATGAAGAGACCAAAGAATGTGAAACTTTTATGATATTTTGACAAAGATCTATGTAAGAATTTCGAGTCTCGACAAAATTGGCGAAATACTTGGAGGTTATGGGAAATGGATACAAAATCGGTAAAGAGGTTGACAACACATTTATGATTGCACTACAAGAATGTCCTATTTCTGGTAGCACATTTGTCTTTGGCATAAAATTTAAAATTTTAAGCATGCAACTCTAGGTTCTAACATTGGCTCCAATTGGGGATAACACTTCCATGTGAGGTGCTAAGAACAACATACCAAGTGCCAATCCATTTAATCCCGACAAATCTATAACTCTATTTTGCAACTACTTTTTCAAATCAAAACTGCTCCATTGAAGACAAACCCTTTGCATATTGAAAAAAATAAACTAAAAACTAAAAATTTATTTACTTGTGCTTCCATTGGGCTATGGAGTCATTATTTGTTTACTCTACTGCATACCAAATGCTGAGAAAAATAACTTATTTATGTACATGTCCTACTCCTAACCCGAGGAAAAACAATTTGATCATGTGTAGACAAACTTCCAATGCAACCAGGTAAGTATATAACTGACTATCAGAACTTCTTACATGCAGTTGATTGATAAAAAACAGAAAAAGCATGATAGATGCAGAAGAAATCTTATGAACAAATAAAATGTTGCAATTAAGTGGCATACTAGAAGCTGCAATGTTTGGGACCCCTGAAGAAAATGTCTCCATCCAAAAAGCCATTGGTTCATGAAAAACATGACAGATTTTCAACTGGTTAAGAAGATAATTTTGCTCCTGACAAAAAATTTTGATGTCTTTATGAAACTGTTGATAGGAATTTCAGAAACAAAAAATTTGTTGTCTTCCCAAAAGACTGGTTCATAACTGTCATATACAATATCATTACTAAAAGGTTCCTTATATGTTGATTCAGAAAACTGCTCCTCCTCATCAAGATGTTCATTATACTTAAGCTAATCTTTTAAAAATTCTAAAACTTGAATTTCATAAACCTATGTTTCAAGATATTCTTGGAAAACTGGTTGCATAATAACAACCTGATCTTCCTAAAAATTTGAAGCAACCTTTGCCTTACAATTATGACTACTATAAACATTTGGGACAATGACAAATGCATCTAGAGTATTACTATCTTGAGTATTACTATCTTGGGCTTCATAAGAAGCATAATGGTCTTTATAGTTAGTATATTCTTTATAATCAGAATGAATATTTAAAACATCATATTAATCACATCATTCTTCATAAACAACATCCACTGAATACATCCCCTTACAATAAAAATTAAATGTAGCATGAAAATATCGTAACGATGTAATACTAGAAGCAGAGAGGGATTTACACCACTCACGGGAATTTTCCTCCAAAGAAAATTTGAACATCTTTATATGAACATCTTCTTGAATAATACCAAGCCTATACATCCACTTGTGAAAATACAACAGGTGATCGACAACATGATCATACTCGTTTCCCTTAAATATCACAAGGAAAATTCCCCATTCTCCACTATCAAGTACAAGATTGGGAAAACTAGGTACATTGGAAAAATCACAAAATGCATACCTCGCAACTAAAATGGATTCCATTGCTATGGAGATTCTAAATCAATGGAGCCACCTCTAGATTCTTCAAACATGGAGTTGGTAGGTGAAAAATCTATAGTCAAATAAGTGTCCACTTCATGTTTACCATCAATAAAAGGATCTAGAAATTGGCATACACCCAGGGAAGATATTCAATGTCTTCGCCGCCAACGATGCCAAAATATGTTATCCATAAAGTTGTCCTTAATTGATAAAGGGAAAGCTAGGAAACTTTAATTATTGCATTGGTTTGTTTTAATATGTAAAACGAGTAGGTCAAACATGTTGGGAGTTGGCATAATACATTGAGCATAAATCCAGATAAATAGATAATATCTCATGGTTTCAAAGGCATAGACTTAGATGGAAAGACAATAAAGTACAATGAGATATAGAAAAACAAAGAATAGACATGAATACTTAAGAGTCACAATTTATTGCCCTCATGCATCCACTAAGAAGATTCTCAGACTTAAAATGATATTTTAATTCTAAAACAAGTATTTGAAAACAACTTATAAAAGACAGGTCTCATTTGAAAGAATACATCGAAACTCATCAGTGTTATACATGCCATTCTAAGAGAAGGATCAACATTATACGGCTTCTTATCAATATAATCAACACAATTCCTTAATGCCTCTATACTCAGGTTTACTCATTAGCTTACCTCTTACCTGTCAAAGGAGTAAGAGGAAATGAAAACATTAACTAAAGGATGTACTTTCTAATGTTGATGATGAACATAATTTTTCTCTGCTTTCATCCTTCATGAACTTGTGTGTGTTCTTTCCATTTTTATGCTGCCTCGACACCTGGGCACACTTAACACTTAAGGGTTTGATGATTTTCCTTGACACTGGAAATTCTTCCACCACCTGCAAAATCTTGTATTTGATCTTCTTCTTCAAGCACTTGGCATTCATGATTTTCACCTGTCATATGCACAAAGCCGAGTCAACAACTCTCAAGGTGCCTGTTCTTTGAAATTGAGCTTGATCTTCTTGGCGTTTGGTTTTAATTCTTTGCAGAGTGAGAAATATCCCACATACATAAGGAATAGAAATCTGTAACATTTTATATTTCCCACTTCTTTTAACTCGTGTTGATGCGTGGCGCATGTGTTTTGGCCCATTGGATTTATCTGTTTGGCGCTCAAACTTGCGGCTTGACTCTTGGTGCTCGGGCTCACATACGACTTAGGAAGTAGGTTGCAATGACCAAGCCCTCCTATTTTTCAATAACATAAATATAAATTATTATTTAAAAAAAAAACATAAATATAAAATATTATTTAAAAAAAAACATAGGTTGCAATGACCAAGCCCCTCCTTTTTTAAATTATAAATATATAATATTATTTAAAAAAAAAAAAAATTAAATTATAAATATAAAATATTATTTAAAAAAAAAACATATAAATAGTTGTTTTTAAATAATATAAAATTTTATTATCAATAAAAACATATAAATAGTTTTTTTTTTTTAAATAATATAAAATTTTATTATCAATAATTTTTATTTGGCTTGATTTAATGTAACAAGGGTTTCCAAATATAATGAAGGGACTAAACAATGTGAAAATTTTAGGAGACTTTGATAGAGATCTATGCAAGAATTTGGAGGCTCGAAAAAATTGGCGAAATACTTGGAGGTTATGGGAAATGGATACAAAATCAACGAAAAGGTTGACAAGATCACATTTATGATTGCGCTGCAAGAATTTCCTGCTTCTGGTGGCACGCCCGTCTTTGACACAAAATGTAACATTTTAAGCTTGCAACTCTGGGTTCTAACACTTTCCTTTCTAAGACATCTCTTCCATATAAATACTATATTTTGGCACCAAGGTACAATTCACATCTTCTATGCCATTTTATGATTACTATTACAGGTCTTCCATAGAATTTGTTGTTTCTTTTCACTAACATTTTTATGCAGAAAAGGTCTACAAAGGCTGCAACATCATTGTTGAAATTCCAAGCAACTATAACACCATTGTTGTGATTCCAAAAGGTGCAACATCATTTCTACAGTTCTGGCTAAAATTTCAGTTGTAGTTTTTCCAGTCGATATTTTTGTTGTTGTGAAAAAGGATTCCAACATACTGAAATTAGTCACCATTAGGACATAACATATCTTTACTATCCTCCTCAGTGTGATTTCATTTCAATAAGTGTTTTTCAATTCCTGCAAAGTGTGATTTCAATTCCACAACATGATTTTCATTTTGCAAGTGTAATTTCAATTTCGTAAAGTGTAGTTTCAATTTTTGCAAGAGTGATTTATTTTCTACAATAATGATTCATTTTCCACAAGAGTGATTTATTTCCACAAATGTGATATTCATTTCCTGCATGTTCAACATTTACTTTCGTGGAATTTAGAATTAGCATAATCTAGTGACTTGATCCAAGTGTCCTTGAATTCTTGATTTGTGACATTATTATACTACAACTTTTGCATAAACAACAAGAGTCTTTTGCATATGCAATTCATGATAGATCAAAATTCAATACGACCCCAGAACGATAATTAAATGAAAAACTTTATAATTTCTTATTAAGATAATTAAAATGTAATTTAAAGGTCCTTCATTTTTGACGTCGTTGTCGGGGATCTGTCAAGAAAGTATCATTGTTGTTTTGTGTGATTTTTGTTTTTGTTTTGTAGAGATTCAATATTTAGTGTGATGTTTTCTAAGTCTTTCTATAACTAGAAGTAGATATCAACAAGGTATATATATTAGTTCATCCAAAAATCCCCAAAAAAATAACATTGCAGGAACATCTCAAGAAGGAAAAGAGCATAACCAGCCAAATTATTAGACACCCACAACTAGTTACCTTGCCAAAATGAAACTTGAAACTTCTCATTCATAGTAAAAATAAATCCAAGGGTCTTTACACAAAGAAATTATTATTCTTGAAGAACAATACAACGAGCAATATACCATTGGGGGAACTCTCTTTCCAGAAATACCTAAAAGGCACTCTTGGAAAGAAATGGAAAATAAAAATGTCAAAGAATAATTTCCCGCCTTTGGGTTTCCSATCAWAGAGTCAGAATGGRAAGTTAAGATGAAGAACATTCCTCATTTCACCTTGCCTAATTTTCATGGATTATCAAAAGAATATCCTGACACTTTCCTCTTTGAGTTTGACATACTTTGCAGGAGTTATGAATATGTGTTAAATGCTCATAAATTAAATATTTTTCCTGCCATGCTTAAGCATGCCACATTACGATGGTTCATGGGCCTTAGAAATAATATTATCCACACATGGGAACAAATGACCAAGAAATTCCTAGAGAAATACTAGGATTACTATAAGGATAAAGAAAGAAGAGATGAGGTATTTGAGATGGCACAACATGAAGATGATATTTTTAAAGACTATGTATAACAATTCCATTATAATATGCAAAGGGAGAGGCAGGGGGACTTGGATCCCTAGACTCAAAGAGTCTTTCTCTTGAGGGGAATTCAAGATGAATATATAGAACTAATTAACTTGATGAGTGGAGGAGATGTTTCTTAATTGGAATATGATACCATCATAGACCTTTGTCATAGACATTCCA
>JASDQU010884547.1:51782-64660 GCA_032191745.1 Picea mariana
CAATGGAAATTTTATGGAGTTCATTAACCTTAGCTTAACCATACATACTTCATGTCATTTTTTTCTATGAGTAATTCCATACATCAGGACAAGTTTTAAATTTATTATTTATTTTTTATCAGATTACCATCCTTTCTAGATAGAATGCCCCACTTCCAACAAGCTTGTTCAGTACTCTGGTAGGTTTACCTAGTCATACCACAGGCCGATAGTGCTGCCAACAGACCTGTTCAGTATCCTGACGGGTTAGCCTCTTACACCCTCAAAGACTGGCCCTCCATCTTTTAAGATTTTAGTATAATATTTCTTTATGCAAAAATATGGGGGGACAACTCCGAAAACAACTTTTTCTTTTTTTCTTTCAATTGGGATGGTATTTATGTTAGAGGATGACTTTTCGTTATATTACTTAGTGATTGTCCTAATGTAAGGGGTACTTAAGCGGATGTTGCCTATCTAAAGATATGATATAATCAAGCTATTTAGTGTGTAGTGGATGGTACCATAGAGAAAGAACATAAAGGTATCTCTAGGCTCAACTCACTTTCTTCTTTTATATTTATTGTGATGTTTCCATGACTACCCGCTAATAAGACCTCCTTGTTACTTTTTAATAAAGACACTTTACTCTCTTACTCAGATTTCTTGGGAAAATTTGTATGAGATACCTCTAAGCTTGATGGTTATGGTATCACTTCCTTATACAATGGTGAAGAGTTTCAAGAGACACTCCTTTGGAATGCCTTAAGAAAATGAAACTTTTTGCAATAATATGGTTAATTACAAGAAGTCAATATTCATTTGATGCTTAGGAGACAACAAAATTCAAGTGTAACAATGTTTTCAAGAAAAATCCTTCTTTTATATTTCCTTGAAACTGTCTACTCTTGATGAAATAAATACTTACAAAAATCTCTAGAATTGCTTTATTAACAAAATTCAAAAACTATTTACATATGTACAGTAGAATATTCAGAAAAATTTTCAATAACAAGGGGGGACTTCCCCATCTACTAAGGCCAATGCCTTGTCAGTTGACATGACCCGTAGAAAATCCTCTTTGGAAATGGGCTTATGATAAAATTTGAGTCGGTGTCCATTTACTACAAAGGAGACTTGTCCATCATCAATTGTTTTGATTTTCATAGCTCCATTTTCATATAGAGTGTCTACCTAGTAAGGGACCAACCACCGGGTGGTGAGTTTGCCTTTGAAGGTTTTAAATCGGGAGTCAAACAATAAATCCCAGTCACCAGGTTGGAAGTGTTTCTTCTTAATAAACATGTCATGCCACTTGCTCCTCTGGTTTTGGACTAATATTGTTTGTTGGACGGCATCTTGCTTGATCTCATCCAAATCATTCAATTGTAGGGCTCGTTGTTTCTGAGCCTCATCCAAGTTCAATCCAAATTCTGTGAAAATACAAAAGGTCCTTACTTGGAATTCTATTGGTAGAAGTACTTGTTTCCCATACACTAGCTCATAAGGGGTATGCCCAGTGGTGTTCCTCCAGGTGGTCCGATATGCCCACAAAGCCTCTGGAAGCCTATCATCCCAATCCCGGTGATGAAATTGAATAGTCTTGGTTAGGATAGCTTCCAAGACTTTGTTTGTAGATTCTACCTGACCATTGTCTTGCAAGTGGTATGGAAAAATTTTACAGTGTTTAATCCCATATTTCTCTATTAATTCTCTCATCAACTTGGAAGTGAATTGAGTGCCTTGGTCTGTAACAGTTTCACAAGGGACACCTAAGTGGGCAAAGATGTATTAATAGATGAATTTGACAACAGAATTTTCTGTAGCCCTGAATAGGGATTTTTCCTCTATCCACTTGGTGACATAGTCCATACAAACCAAAATATAGTTCTTTTTACGGGACATGGGTGAAATTGGTCCTACAAAGTCAAGGGCCCATTTTCAAAAGGTTCTATCATAACTTGAGCACGCAAGGGAATTTCGTCAGCTGACGTAGGTCTTCCCATCCTTTGGCAACTATCATAACTTCTGACATACTTGGAAACATCTTTGAAAATGCTAGGCCAATAGTAGCCTGAATGTAACACCTTATATGATGTGTGTTTGTCAAAAAAATGACCACCACATGGTCCATCATGAAAACTTCATAGTATTTATGGTACCTTGTCCTCTTGGACACATATATGAATAATCAAATCAGGACCTGTGCGAAAATGGTCATGACCAACCCAAGAGTAATTAACACTCTGTGTAATAATTTAACGCTTTTCATGAGGTGACAAATGAGACGGTAACTTCCTAGTATCCAAATAGTTTGCCATATCTGCAAACCACAAAGTATTTATAGAGAGGGAAAAAAGGTGCTCATTTGGGAAACTATCATCTACAAGGATATCATCATCTTCATTTTTTATTCGTGAAAGAAAATCAGCTACCACATTATCCTTTCCTGGTCGATCAAGCACGATGATGTTAAACTCTTGCAATAGTAGGAGACACCTAGTCACTCAGCCATTAGTTATGGGTTTATTCATGAGAAATATAATGGCATAATGATTTGTATGTACAAATACTTCATATTTTTTAATGTAATGATGAAACTTATTAATAGCATGAACTACTACCAAGAATTCCTTCTTGGTAACTATATAGTTTAGCTCGGCAGGGGACAAGTCCTTGCTCACAAAATAAATGGCATAGGACTGTTGGTCCTCTTTCTTCCCTAATACTCCTCATATTGCGGTGTCATAGGCATCAGTAGATATGTGAAATGGGAGAGTCCAATTGGGCCCTCTAAGAACTGGTGCCACAGACAACTTAGATTTCAGGGTTTCAAAGGCAGTTTGACATTGCTCAGTCCAAACAAAATTGACATCCTTTATTAACAATCCAAACATAGGTACAACAATTTTTGTAAAATTTTCAATAAAATGCCGGTAATATCCGACATGTCCAAGAAAGCTTCTCGCCTCTTTCTAAGTCTTGGGGGGTGGAAGTCTGATGATGACCTCAATCTTTGTAGGATCGACTTTTATCCCTTCAGATGAAACATGATGTCCTAGAACCACTCCTTCAGTCAACAAAATTTTACATTTTTCATGACTTAGAGACAGGTTCATTTCTTGGCATCTAATAAGGACTTTTCCTAAATTATCTAAGGCTTCCTGGTAAGTGTTGCCATAAGCTGTGAACTCATCCATGTAGACCTCCACACAATCATGAATAAGATCAAAACATATCCCTAGTAATGCTCGTTGAAATGTGGCAGGAGCATTACATAATCCAAATGGTAAGACCCTATAGGCATAGGTGTCCCAAGGACAAGTAAAGGTAGTCTTGTCCTGGTTCTTGGGTGCTATGAGAATTTGATTATACTCGCTATACCCATCTAAAAAGGAGAAATACTTCTTCCCAGACAAGGTATCTAGAACTTGGTCAATGAAAGGAAGAGGAAAGTAGTCTTTCAGAGTGGCTTTGTTGAGTTCCCGGAAATCAACACAAATTATCCATTTCCCTATCACTTATTTGGAACCAGTGCAAGCGAGGATACCCACTTACTGTCGGAGATGGGATAAATAAATACGACATTTAATAACTTTTGGATCTCCTCTTTTACTATATCTTTGAGTGTTGGGTTCATCCTTCTCTAGGGTTTCCTAACAGGTGTTACTTCCCCCTGGGTATATATGTGATGGAGACATGTGTCAGGGTGTATAGACTTCATGTCAGTGTATTCCCAGGTGAATGCTCTTGATTTTTCTTTAAGGATACTTACTAACTATTTTTGTTGGTCTGTATCTAGCCGGGAGTTTATATGTAAACATTTCCCTGGACTAATCTCGTAGGGCATAATATAAGACATGGCAGACTCATCTATCTAAAATATAAAAGATTTCGAAGATAAAATGGATGGGTCCAATTGTTCCTAAAATTCTTCCCCAAACATGTACTCAAATTGGGGAAAATATTGTGGAAAATCCACTCATGTGATAGCAAAAATAAACTAGTTTAGCACATTTTTCATTGTGTGCTCCTGAAGTACCCATGCATGGTCACTTGGAAATATGGGTTCTTCCCAGTCCTCATTCTCATATGGAAATTCAAGCCACCATATATTCTCCATGATAGGTTGAGCTAGAGGGTAAATGGTGAGCTTCTGGATAGAGAGTCCATTCGAGATGGTCATTTCTCCCTCTCTACAATGAATAAATGCATTGGTTGTGGATAACCAAGGTATTTCCAAAATGACGGGATGGCCTTTGGTAGGATCCTTTGAGTGAATGACAAGAAAATCTACTGGTTAATCCCACGAGGATAAAGTAACCATAATATCATCTAAAATTGCTTCAGGTGTAACTTTGGTCTTATCTGCTAATTCCAAAATGGTTGGGGTAGGCCTAAGAAGAGGTTGTAACTGTAATTTCTCCAAGGTAGTAGCGGTCATAACATTGATGGCTGCCCCTAGGTCTATTCCAATGGAAACCTCATTAATGGTTATGGTCACTATGGGGTTTCCTGGGTTCCCATATTTTGCTAGCTTTGGTTTCTCTGATGTGTATTCAGAAAGTCTTCCTATCAAATGTACTGCAGGAGGGTCCTTCTGCTTCCTACCTGGCTTCTTAATGAAAAATTCTTTGACTACCTTACTGTAGATTGGAATGTCTTTAATGGCTTGAAGCAGGGGAATATTGACACAAATATTCTTCAATTAATTCAAGATGTCAAATTTTGGTCTAGTGGTAGGTTTCTTGATTACCAATCTGTCTGGATAAGGAGGGGCCTTCGTAATTTGTGAAGTTTCATTTTGGGGAAGATTGGGTTCTTGGTTTTTAGTAATAATAACATCTTCCCACCTAGTTTCATCCATGGTTTGTTTGGTGGTTTCTTCTTCTTCTTCTTCCTCTTGGATGACTATGAAAGGCCTCTGCCTATCCATAACTTTTCCCGATCTTAGTTGAATTTCCTGTAATGGAACAGGGGTAATGACATACGTCGGGAAGGCCTGCATCTCAACATTGTGAAGAGGTTGAGGGGGATTATTATTGGTATTGAGCACTGGTTGTGACAGTAATAATGTCGGTCTTGGGGATCTTGTATTATGATATTGTAGCGGATTTTGTTGTGGAATAGGAGGTAAAGGTGGTGGAACAAAACCTGGCAGAAGCTGCAGAGTGTTCAATGGAAACTGAGGATAAGGATGGTTGGACATAGGGACAAGTGGAGCTTGAGGTTTTCCTTGGTTATGCCCTCCTTTCCATCCTTGAAGCAAAGGATGTTAGTACTGTGTAGACCAGTTTTTCAACTTGGTGAGTTCCACTATTGTTTTTGTTGATAATAGGGTGGAACTTGAGATTGTAGATATGGGTATGTGGGATGGTTCCTAGGTTGCCATGGCCTCCTAGGTGCATAAGAAGACTCCCCAAGATCTCCACTCTTATAGATGGCTAACAAACCAGGAAATGATGGACATTTCTCAATTGAATGGTCTTCTGTGCATAAGCCACAAACTGAAATGCTATCTAATGGGCATTCCCTTGAGGAATGCTTCCTTCTGCATCTTGGGCAATATATGCTCATTGTTGCATTTTTCTCCTCCTATTTCTTTTTAATCTTTAGGGTGTCCAATTGGGAACCTATTGTGATTAATATATATGTCTTGAAGTTATATAAAAGGTTCCCTATCTCTTCTCTTGTGATACCACCTGAACTAACTAGTTTTAAAATTCTATTATAAGGGTCTCAGACATTCTTTCCTATTTTATCTCTACTCCTTGAGTAATTCTTACACATTTCACATATTTCGACAAATGGTTTATGAGAGATGTCACCCGATGCCACCGGGTTAAGCATCTATAGGTATTCTTCTGAAATTCCCCTAAGGAAAATATCCCTAACTGCATCCTCTGGGAGGTCATGGTATTTTGATTTCTGGGAGATATAACCAAATCGTTCCATATAATCCTCAAGGGTCTCATCTTCTAACTGTTGGATTTTGAAAAAATATTTACGAGATTCTTTGGTCTTGTAGTAGTCTTGGTACTTCTTAAGAAATATATCTTTCATGGCTTCCCAAGACCTAATGCTAGATTCTCCCAACCCCATGAACCATCTTAGTGCAGAGTCCTTGAGGGTGGCAGGAAAGAGTTTTAGTTTCTGGGAATCCCGTAAGTAGTTGTAGATTTTACAAAAGATGTCAAATTCAAATAGGAAGGTATCTGTATCTTCACTCATTTTACCATAAAAGGTGGGTAGTGCTGAGAGAGGAATATTTTTCATGTTGACATTTGGGGTGGTGTCCAAAATTGGAAACCCGAAGGTAGTTTCGGTTTGGTTTCCAACCTCTTCTTTTTCCCCATGTCTTACATTGTTATGATCCCCCTGATCATCCATACTGGTTTGGTTTCCAAAAAGAGTGTACCTAGGTGGTTTTACCTTTGAGGAAAACAAGGTTTCCCTCTAATGGAAAGGTCTTCCTACTGCTTGGTTGTCTGGGACTCTACTTGAGTTAGTTGAGGTTATTGGTGCCAAAGTTTCTGTGTCAATTTGAGAGATAATTACATTGGCTGAAATAACAAACAAAACATTCACTTGTTTAGGGTCTATGATGTCTTCAAAGTTAGGATCTCTTGGTGGTGGTGTAAAATAAAAGGTTGTATTGTTTGGTTCTGCAAAAGGCTCAAGTGGTCTTGTCTCTTGTTGCACTATTACTGATGCTTCAATTTTCTATTCTATAGTTCTCCTTGTATTAGTCTCTTAAGAGAGTACTTTAGCTCTTTGGGTTGAGCTAGCTCCTGTTTTTCAGTATCAGTCTGTGGAATTTATGAGTGGAACATTCCTTCCCCCAAAAAGGTCAGAAGGAACCTTGGTTGAAAGATCTGACTTAGATTTAATGTATCTACCTATTGGGTCTCTAGGTCTATCCATGAAAGTAAAAAAAAACAAAAATAAAAACTACCATTGGGTTTGGGGGAGCCTTCAATAGTAGATGCATAGGTTCTTACCTGTCGTATTAAAGTTCCCCCGCCACCAATCTAATGCTAAGGTCTAGAAATGATCTATTTCCTAACTATTTCCTACCTTGAGACAACTCCTCGGCAATGATGCCAAAAATGATGGGTGTTCTATATGCACTAAAAAACACACTAAAAACCCTCAATTAAATTGTCAACCCAGGGTAAGTAAACTTAGATTTGTAGCAATATATATGCCAATGTAGAAGGGCTTGTAGTAGTATAGTCTAACTAAGGAAGTGGCTATCTAAGGGCTAATCTATTCAAGCAAAGAATAATAATGATCAAACCCTACTAAGAAACTCAAACTATGTACCCTGAGTAACCTTTGAACGAAGGATCGATGGATAGTTCTAAGAAAGAAAATGAAAACCCTACTTAAAGCAAACTAGTTCATTCATAATAATAAGCAAAAGCAAACTATTCATCTAATTAGCCTTCTTAAATCCAATAAGCAACTATCCTATGAAAGCAAGTAAATAAATAAGCCATAAATTATTAAAGCAAGTAAACAACTAACTAGCCTAGGATGACTTCTATAGCAAGTAAACAACTAACTAGCCTAGGATGACTTCTACAGCAAGTAAACTAATCAATAAGCAACTAATTAAAATAAGAAACAAGTGAACTCTATTCTTAAACTAATCTTCACAACTATTTCTAATTTACAAAAGGAAATCTACTAAATTGAAAGCATTATGATAATAAAAGCAATTAACAACTAATCTCTATGGTAAGCAAACTACTCTTTAACCTACAAAAGAAAAATACTATCTATCCCACAAAACCAAGAAAACTATCTCCTAAGCTATGAAAACAAGAAAACTATCTTCTAATCTATGAAAACTCAAATATAGTGTTGATGATTGTGTGAATGCCTCCGGTATCTTATAATATCACGATGGCACTTAACAATGAAAGATAATTCAAGAGGGATAAACTCGATATTGACTTCAATAGAAAAGTGGAAAGTGTGAATTAGGAAATCTAGTGAGAACTTAGCTATTATGGAAACAACATCAATTATCATGCATATCCATGTGATTATTTAATCATGCATTAACCATTAACAATATAAAGACACTATTCTATGAATTTTAATTGCACTCTATACTACTTCAAGCAAACTCATACTACACTAATCTCAATATTTAACTATGAATTGAAATTGCAACCTAGATCTAAGAAAGAAATTGCATGAAGTAAACTAAACTAGTTCTATCTTAACGATTCAAATTGGGAAAAGAAGAAATACTCATAAACATAAATTAAACACTATTTCATCATATGACAAGTAAGAAAATGAGCAATCTAAATGACAAATTAAATAAATAAATCTAAATAGCAACTAGATAGGCAAACTAGAATTGAAAACTAAAGGCTAAGGACTTATCCATCCACCGAAATCATGTCAAATAAATCATAAACTAAACTATGTTTTAAACTTTATTTTAAACTATGTTTCAACATAAAAAAAAGTCTAATCTACCATCTAATCACACACGGGGTTAGTATCTAAGCTTGCAAGCTTTCTTCTACTAACTAAAGAGTCATTGCATATTAACGAGATTCCTCATAATAACCTGCAAAACTAAATTAAACCAATTAAATTATAAACAACAATTTATATAACAAGAAAGCAAAATGATAATTCATGTACAGAAAAAGAAATAAAAAGACATCTACGCTATCTAATTCACAAGAAAACTCATAGGATATTCACCCAGACTGCTAGTGCCCCCCCCAACAAGTCGTGGTTACTCTTCAAAGGCGCACCACGAACTTCAACAACATGAATTCACCATTAAAACTAAAACACAATCTTTAGACAATTATGGCAAAATGAAAATGGAAAAACAGAGATAAAATTGTCTTTGTCTCTAACTCTCTATTCCTTAACTTCTTAATTATTGTATGAACATTGAGGTGGTATTTATAAGTTTTACAAGCTGAGAGGTAGACCACTGGAAGGTCGATCCTCTTCTAAAAATAGCAAATTTCATTTAAGATGCCCTAATTTCCGAAATGAGGTGAGCCAATAATTGCCCAAAATAACAACCCAAATCGAGTTGTCAAGAGTTCAGTAGCTGGAGGCCATGAGCACGAGAAAAACCCATGTCTCTGATTCCCCCATCACTAGCCACCAATACCATAACTACCAAATCGTCCATCGTGATTGTGCAGGACAAAGTGTCGGATGGAGTACCAGACTAAGTATCGGATGGAGTACCGAACTGAGTGCCAGAAGCAAAAAAAAGATGCAATTTTGCCCTGTGACACCAAAAATGTGAATTAGATTCCTGGAAACATAAAAAAATATTGAATTACACTCAAGATCATCATAAAACATGAGTTATGCATATCTGGTGTGGATCATATCAATTTGATACAAAATCTCTTCAAAAACTTCTTCAAAACATGAAAACGCATATACACATTCAAAAAAAAGGATCTAATTAACATCATAAAATTGATCATATCACGGGCCCAACACCACCTTCTCCGGATCGGGATATGATTTGTCTATTATGGGTGGCCACGTGATGTTGTTTGATACGAACCTGTGAGAGCACATGATTTTGGTTCCGTCGAAAGAGGTTTAGTCCCACACCGCTTTTGGGCCTGAAATGCACCCTCTTCTGCCACGTGCCCCCCCCAATACTGTGGTTTTGATTTCGGTCCGCCTTTTAAATTTTAATGCCCGTGCAGTCTATGGCATCGAAAAGACTGGTGGTCGTCAATCCGATCACAATCTGTGATCTTGGCATGCCAACTATTTTAGCGCCCCCACCAAAGTTTTATCCGTCTACCAACTGTGGAAACCCTCCAATTGTGTTTAGAGATGATACCAAATCGAAATTCACAGTGGATTTTTGCTACTGCAAAATGCACTCGCCTGCCTGCCTGCACCTATGGCTGTCAATTGCGACCCTGGGAAATTTTATGTGATAATAGTTACCAAAGGAATGAGTGCCCTATGCTAGGAATTTACACAATGACGAGTGCATTGAATCCATCTTCAACCAGACCACAAACTGAGTGGTGTGAGAGTTGCAGACAATGGGGCCATATACCTCCCAATTTTCCAACACTGCAAAAGTATCAGAAGGCCAGGAACACTCCATTTTGCAAGTTTTAAAAATCCATGGGCCATGATGTCAAAAATTTTTGGTTACTACAATTGATATAGCATTGCACTAAAAACACCTTTTGGGTCCAAGAAGAACAATGGGTGGAGACCATGGAGTCTTTGATAGAGGAGGATACCAAGGAGGCTAAAGAGGATAATATGGATGAGGAATAGGATATGATGGTGGTGAAGGAATACCACCTAATTTATTTAACTATGGAAACTTAGTCCACTTGTTACGATTATGTAACAAGCCACATGCACTTTGTGGGTATTTCCATAAAACATATCATGTCACGAAGGATTTCCCAGAATTGTTGGAAAACTGGGAAGAGAAGAAGGGACACTAAAATATGGTGATTTTGGAGCTACGTGAAGGTCAGAAGTAAAGAGAATATGTCGATGCATGAGTGGTAACTCTAGGAGGCATCGACATGGGAATGGACCTGGAATGAGGAGAAATTTCAAGTGATAATGTAAAAGGAAAGATTCAAAAAGTAGCACAAACACCTCCAAATTTTGATGCAGCGCAACAAAATAAATTCTTCCGTGATGCATAGAGGGAATTCGATGAAGACAACACGTGCAAGGAATTGCAGTGCATGATGCAGAGGGCATTGGAAGAAGCTCACATGCATGAAGAATTTAAATGTGTGGCATAGAGGGTGCAGGAATAATCCTGCATGTGCGAAGAATTACATCATGTGACACAAAAGGAAATGGAAGAGGAAAGTGTGCTTGAAGAGATATGATTCATGGAGTGATAGGAAACCCAATGCATCACTTACTGTGAGGCTAAATACAAAAAACAAGTAAGTGACTTCTTGCACTGCTTCCTTAAGATGTTAAGTCATCCTAAAGCTGTGAATAAATTTACCCATATGTTAAAAATATGAATCGGGGAAGAGGAGACCAATGTGGCTATTTATGCCTGGCTACCAGAACGAGATGTGTGTCAGGTGAGAAGACATAAGAACACATGGAAATAATTTAAGATGATAGTTGAGGTAGGAAACTACAAAATGGATGACATAGTGTTGGATTTGGTATCCGTTGTGAACATTTTTCCGAAGAAATATTAGGAGTTGATGGGTAAACCAAAGTTGGCGTGGTCCCCTATTCAACTTGATATTTCCAACGAATACAAATATATACTATTGGCATGCTATTGAAAGTGGAAGTGAATGTTTAGAGGTTAATACCAAAGAAAAATTTGAGGTGATTGATATTATGGATGACTCAGACACCTTTCCAACTCTACCTTGAATTGATTGGGAATTCAATAAAAATGTAGTGTTGAAGATAAATTAGTGGCATATGTCCTTTGAGATAGACACCTTACACATTATTGCACCATTGGATCCAAATGAGGGTGACATGTATAGAGAACTCGTGAATTAGGACACATAGAGTTCCATCATAGAAAACATATATAACGTCACATGGTGTAGGGAGGACTATGTAAATTCAACAACTGATGGTGAATTGAGTTGGAGAAGTGTTCATTCCCATGACACAGATTTAGAGGATGCTATGGATAGATGAAAAAATAAGATATATGAGGTATCAACTAGGATATGCACACAAATCAGCAAGGTAGTGCACTGGATTGGATCAGAGTTGTGGAACATACCAAGATTTGATGGTATAAGCCTAATATACAAATTTATATCACAAATGATAGAGTTGGTGCTTAAGACATGAAGAATTATGGCCATGCACACAATAGTTAAAGGAACACCTGCATAGGTGGGAAACACACCACACATATATGTAGGAATGGGTGAAGGTCATGGAATGTATCAAGGTAAGATTCCATGCATAGATAGATTTTGAATTAATGAATTGATACAAGGGTACTAAAAGGGATGTCCATAAGGTACCGAAGAACATCATGTAGAAGATGGCTTGTGCACCCCTTATGCCATTAGTACACTCTATACCATCGGATAAGATATGGACACAAAATTTGGAACTGCTCCATGGATTATCCACTAGTATTATTGGCATGATACAATCAACAAGACCAAATGGAAATCCTTGGCAGGGGATGATAAACAAAATTTGACCAAAGAAGCATTGTGTCCCATCAATGTCAGACACATTTTAATAACATATCCTACATTGAATGGAAGTGTGCAATAGATAGGAACTGTGCACAAGTAGAATAGGACTTCGAGTAGAATATAAGTAATAAATAGGTGTATTAAGTATGTTGGCACACTAAAGTGGGACGAGGAAGGTTGTACTTGTAAATGGATTTTGAATATTCAGGGAAGATTAATGTTTAAATGTCTATGTACAAACCAATGGATGAAACAAATGAACATGATAATTGGATACCTAGACATAGGTGGATATGGTGATGGAAATAAAGGCTATTAGCTCTCATGCAAATGATTATCACATGGGGAACTGAAATCAATTATGACAATGATTCCCCACGACGCATAACAATTATGGTAAGGAAAAGTATTGCATGTTTGCATTAACAATGGGAACATACCTAAATAACCAACTGTTGTAATCTAAGGGAAATTATGAGAAGTTACTGGTACATCCTTACACATAGAAACATATATTATAGAATCATACATAGAGACACATGAAATCATACAAAACTAGTGGGAGAACCATCAAATGCACTTTATTATGTAGATAAAACAACCTCTCTCTCTCTCTCTATCTATCTCTGTGACATAGCCACACACACACACACATGCACACACACAACACACACACACACACACACACACACA
>JASDQU010884547.1:81836-94281 GCA_032191745.1 Picea mariana
ATATTATCTCTTTTTCAAGGCGTTGAGTACTTTTCTTGAGGTTTTTCTATGCTATATTGATGTTTGGTTCTTAACAAGTAGAACCTTCTAAGAAGTGCTCTTACATTTATTATATCTAACTACCATAGTGGGCCTTATTTAATAATATAGTCGACCTAGTCCAGCTTACATTGAATGGCCTCCACTATTATCATTATGGGCCCTCTGCCCCCCCCCCACTACCTCTCTAGCTACCTAACATTACCTTGTCACATCAACTATTCAATTCGGGATATGAGTGCGGTTCTACAAACTCTGTCACCAAACCTTCATTATGTTTAAAATTAAATTCGATCGAAGGTCAGTGGTGAGAGCGCAGGATATAACATGGTATATCTGTGATTTCAATTTCCCATTGTTCCATCGGCGCATGGGGTAACAATGTATGTGGAGAGAAACATTAACTGGCCTATTAAATGACATAATCTGATCATATCTCGTGTTGAAAACATCCCATCATTTCAATAATATAACTGATGGATCGGAAGTTGGGCTTTATCTTTAAAATTTGTTTGTTGATATCTCCATGAAAAAGCTTCGACGCCGATCCATCTTTTCATACAGAGATAATGTGGAAAATCTGACTCAGAAGTGTGACTAGGACACAGGGAACCTTAAGGTGACTCGGGACGAAACTAGACCATATGAAAACCCTATGAGACAAAGACATGTGACACTTGAAACTGACGTCTTCATTTAATTGTGTTATTCGAAAATGAGGACTTTACCTTATCTAATCATTCTAACAATAGATCCTACCCCATCGACGCCGAAAAGTATCAAGGATATACAATCGACGATAAGCTTAACCAAGTGCTCTCGGATTAATTCCCTCAAAAATTGTTGATGCCAAAAGTGCATCGAGGGTTGGCGATGTGTTCAATGTGGAAATTTTCAATGATTTAACCCTTTGATATTTCACCAAACCTGAACAAGTGCACCTGTCATCAGATATCAAAGGTTTTTCATTGCTCTTTTCAATGTTTATCCCTCTCGTATTTCGTCAATGGTGATAGGGATTGGATATCTCCTGAATATTCATGGTGAACAACTAACGCAAAATTACTCTACCTTTTACCAATGTCGATGGTGTATCGACGATCGATGATTAGTGTTACTGTGTGACTATTTTACTTGCTTGGATTTTTCCGACGCCGAACACAACCGCGTTAGTCACAATGCTAGCTGTTGATTCTTAGTTAGAATGCCAAGTTCTTTTAGAAACAAGGTTTCATTTAACAATTTCAAACAAAAACGATTTGATCGATAATGGTCATGAAAACAAAATAAACCATCCCTCCATAGTGAACTTAATTCATACAGTAAAACAAAAGAAAACAAGTGATACCCAAAAGTGACAAAATTTCATAAAACTTTTAGGGTCTATTGAGCACTCAACAAATGGAGATTCTCTGGGTGAAAGAATAATCTTTGTTCCTTCCCTCGGGCTTAGGTGATGTAGAAGATGGTTGAGAAACTAACTGGATTTTATTTTATCGGAGTCTTTCCTATCCTTGCATTTACAATTTCCCCGGTTCGTGAATCTGGTCCCACCTATGGATTTTTAACCTTTATTCCACCTTTGTTCCTCTTGATCGTGACCCACACCCCCTTTTGACAAGAGCCAGGTAAAGCATTCACTGAGATGAGACCATTTTAGTTATCATCATTCACTCACTACGGTGTTTCTCCACTGCCAGCGAGCATCCATAGCCCCGATGGAGTTATCTGCATACCCTCTCCTACTTTGCACTCATTTAATATATTTGATTTATTTCTAGAAAATATTCCCTGAGCAAGTGGGAGAGGAGGACGTCTGTTATCTGCAAGATGAAATGGTTAAGGTGAAATTATTCCTAGCTTTGTCTAGAGGTACATGTGGTCCTTTCCAACTTTCCATATTTCCCTTTAGGCTTTACTAGACCACCAGGAAGACACTTCATCACTCACTGAGGTCGTTTGTTTGCAAAGACTAGATAGATAACTCTTTGAAGAAAAAATGCAATTTCCCAACGTTTCTTATGTTTCACGTATGCGTCAGTTAGGAATAGATTTTTCTATACCATATTGATTAAGGTCAACCAATTCCTTTTGGAAAACAACTTTATTACAAGAAAACACCCAAAAAAAAAAAATTAGGAATAAAAGGACTCTACAATCAGTCTACCTTACACCTACACATTTATCATAATCAGAAAATAACATGAAAAGACACACACACCCTTTTTGTTTTTTAACAAAAATATTGTTTTAGGGCTTGGTCATTCACCAGGAGGGCGTCAGGTTCCCCCCTCAGATTTTGCAACCGATACGTGCCTTCCCTAAGTTTCTCGAATACCTGAAAAGGTCTGAGCCATAGATTTTGAAACTTCGAATGTTTTCCCTCAGGTTCATTTTCTCTATCCCATTTTAGGACTAAGTCTCCTACCTCAAAAATATTCTCTTTGGCCTTATGCTTGTCAAACCATCTTTTAACTATCTGTTGATGAGCAACAAACTTTGATTTTTCTTTCTCCTTTTCTTCTTCTATCACAAGGAGGGTATCAATTCTTCGTTGAATAACTGATGAGGGTTTTCCTTTAGATCCGTGAGAAAGATGGAGAGATGGAAGATATAACTCATTTGGGAGAATGGCTTCTTGTCCGTATACCATAAATTATGGGGAGTTCCCTATAGATTCCTTGGGTGTTACTTTGTCAGCCCATAAGGAATTATGAAGCGAGCTATGCCAATTCCTCTAATTTTCTGCAACTATTTTCTTCAAGATCCTCACTAGGTTATGATTGGTTGATTCTACCACTCCCTTCCCTTGTGGATAATAGTTTGCAGAATCTATGATTATGATTCCTTTGTCTAGACAAAAATCTGTTAACAGAGTGGAAGAAAAGTGAGCATAATTTTCAAAAAAAAGAATGGAAGGCATACCAAACCTTCTGATCATATGTTGTTCTATGAATTGGATTACCACCTTTTCATTCACGTGAGTCAGAGGGATGGCCTCTGCCCATTTCGTAAAATAGTTCGTAGCAGTCAGTATGTATCTATGTTGTTTTGAAGAGCTCGAGGAAATCTCCCCTATGAAATATAACCACCATTTCTCAAATGGTCTGGATATGGTCACTGGTTGGAGTGGGACAAACACTCTCTTTTCTCTCCCCACGCTCATTTGACAAGTTTTACAGTTTCTAGCGTATGTATGAGCATCTCTAAATAGAGTAGGCTGATAATAGTCGACCCTTAGTATTTTGTGAGCAGTGGTATTCCCTGCATAGTGTCCACCTATAGGACCATCATGGATCTCCCTCATAGCCTTATCTACATCTTCACATTCGAGACATATCAAGAGTACCCCATCATAATTTACGCGAAAAGTACTGAATTTATGAGGCGATATTGTGCAGATTTTAGTCTAAGATATCTCCTTTCCTTAGGGTTTAGGTTTCCTGGTCAAGTCCCATGATGCAGGAGGTAAATTAGTTTTCCATACCAAGACTCTTCCCCTAGAGGAATGTATAAATATTCACTACACCATAATATTAATTCATTCTCCCACCCAGGGTCTTCATTTATTCGGTCTTGAGCTTCTACAACCAGTTTACACAATCCTTGCCCCTTAACTAGTTTTACAGGTTTTATATCTAGAAAATATTATTGGAAAACCACCATCCAATTTCATCTTTGCTCTCCCATCTTCTGTTGAGTGAATAGGGATCGGACTGTGGGATGAGGCACAATGACTTTGGTGTGATTTTTTAGGATGTAAGATCTAAAATGTTTTACTTCTTTGTACACCACATAGGATCGTTTGTCTAGAGAAGGGTAATTTAGTTCAACCCTTGGAGATTAGTGCTCATGAATGATACCAGTGCCTCATTGTTATCATCATCCTTCTGGTTAATAATGCCGCTAAGGATTGGTCGAAGGCGAAAGTATAGAGGAAAAAATACTTACTAAAGTCGGGACTTTGCAGCACCAGATCTTGAGATATGGCAATCTTGATATTGTTGAAAACAACTTTTTGCTCATCATCCCACTTAAAATCAAAACCCCTTTGAATCATTTTTTGTAATGGTTTGATAGTTTCAGCGAAATCGGGTGTGAACATCCTCACAAAATAAATTTTCCCAAAGAAGGATTGCATGGCCTTTTTGTTGTGGGGTAAGGGAAGCTGAGCTATTTCCTTTATTCATTTCAGATCTATGTGAATTCCTGTTTGAGATATAATATGACCTAGTAATTTTCCTTCCTTGACACCAAAGATAGTTTTCTTAGGGTTTAAATATATTCCATATTTCCTACACCTTTCGAAAATATGGGTTAGATGTTTGATATGATATTTTCTGTTCTTTGAATACACAGTCATGTCATCCAAGTATACTACTACACATATGTTCATCAATCCCCAAAAATCTATGTCCATATACCTTTGGAAGGTTTCTCCTACGTTAATCAACCCAAAGGGCATGCATTTATAAGAAAAGGCTCCCCACTTGGTTCAAAAGGTAGTTTTCAATTGGTCTTATTCTGAAACTAGAACATGGTTGTAACCTGAAAAACCATCTAGAAGGGAGAAAATCTCATAACCAGACATGGTCTGCAAGAGATTTTCCATCAGTGGGACTGGGTAGTTATCCTTTATGATGCTCTGTTAAGGTTTATGAAATCTACACACAAGCAAAATTCCCTAGACTTTTTCCTGACATGAACTAGATTTGCTACCCAAGTAGAGTGTCTAACCTGAAATATAATCTTAGCATCTAGTAATTTTTTAGCTCTTGATACATGAGGGGTTCCAAACATGGATGGTAGTTCCTGAGGTTCCATTGATAGGGTTTTACTCCATATTTTAATAGGATTGTGTGTTGAATAATGCGAGTGTCAGATGTTTTCAATTCTCAGTAGGACCATGCAAAAACATCTTGATATTCTCTAAAAAGTTTAAGATAGGATTTCCTTTCTTCTTTAGACATTGTTTTGTCTAGATTTATATTCTTAGGGTTTTACAGGGATCCTAGATTTATAGTCTCGTATATGGGACACGAAATCCCTATCTTTGTGTTTGCTGACCCCTTAAATATTTCCCTCAGGTCGAAAAGGTTCTCCAAATTAGATACCCCTTTTGGTATCATGTGAAACCTTGGTTTGTTACTAGAGTGATCTATTTCACCTCTTTGTTCATGGAAATCGGTTTCTGCTAGTTGCTCTTGGAATATTTCATCATCAATATCCAGGTCTTTAAAATTTTCCTGATTAGTTAGAAAGTATATAATATGTCCATCTCCTTCAAAAAGATTCCAATTAGAAATATTGTTGGGTAGTGATGATTTGTAGAGTAGTTACACAGTGAACCTGGAGGTTTCATAGTCTTATAAAGGGGATAGACTCAAGGCTACAATAGCTAGGGAATCAACAAGAGTATTCTTTGTCCCAAGAACCATGATAATATTAAAGGCCTCAAAGTTTTCTATTAGTCTATGCAATTCCTATTGATAATTTCTAAGGTGGGGTGAGTTGCAATGTACAATATTCTTTACTTTCCTGATGATAATTTTAGAGTCCCCCAAAAAATTTAGTTCTTTAACGTTTAATTCTATGGATTTCTTTAGTCCCTGCACTAAAGCTTCATACTCAAAGATATTATTAGTTCATTCAAATTCTAGTCTGCAAGACAAGAAATTCCACTTCCCCTTTGCATCAATAAGGATATATCTTTCTCCCTACCCTTCTTGTGATTTAGATCCATCAAAGTACATGGTCCAAACTTGTGAGCGAAATTTATCAGCTTCTTCATGCCTAGTTACTTTCTCCTCTCCACATACCTTGTCTATGGTTTCCAATAGAGGTTCTTGACAAAAGAGGATTTCTTCTACCACTACCAGTAGATTCAATTGAAAATCCATTTCAAATTTTTAAGTGAGAGGTACATTAGATGAGAGAGGAACGAAATTGCCGAAATTAGAATCACAAAAGTAGTTTCCTAGCATGAGGAAATCTGTCGATGAGGGTTCGTTGAAGGCTTCTAAATTGGTGATAGTATGTTTGAGATACCTTTCCCTATCAATCATAATCATGTTGGCATGTCCCTTTAATGGAAACTAGAGGTGATCCCAGTCCATGCTAAAGTATCCATTCAATTTCTCAGATCAGTCTTGACTAAGTAGAAGTGCATAAGATTCTTGTATATCTACTATAATGATGTCAATTACTTGAACAATTTTTGGGTGTGTAGCCATTCTAATCATGACATCCTTGAGTTCCCCAATAAATTTTACCCGATTTCTGTCTAGTTGTATAACATATTTATTAATTTTGAGCGAAACTGCATTTAATTTCTTGCAGCCATATAATGGCATGACATTGGAGGATGCCCCAAAGTCAACTAGAAAATTATGGAGATTTATGTTGAAAACTTCAAACATTGAAAGGAAAGGTGGGACAAAAGGCTTTCCTTTTTTATATATAGATCAAGCATTCACATTTGGTTTATTCTTTGGATCTGTGGGAGCTGGGACCTCCCCTAGGTCAATGCTTTTTAAAGGGGCTTCTATTGAATTTAAGGCTTGTAACATAAAATCCTTTTGCTGGGGAATTCTAAACATGTCCATGATGGACACATTAGCCTTCAACTTTTTTAAGTCTTCTACTATGTTTTAGTCTAGCTTGGGTGACTCTCGTGTATGGATGTTTATATGATTTCTTTGGGAGACAAAAGGTGCTTTTGAGTGATCGGCTATTTGTTTTCCCCTAGAATATTGGACAATGGTAAGGTCATTTGAGACCCATTGACCCTTACTTCGCGTTTGCATAGCCAAAACCTCAGCGGGTGGTTCTTGAACCTCAAATACATCATCGAAAGGCATCGACAAGTCAAGATCCCATAAAAACATGGTTGTTTCTTCCGGAAACTCAACTTTGTCATGACCAACAATGTTTACCTCTGACTCACTTGATTGTTGGGTAATGGAAAATTTGTCTAGGAACTGATTGGCCATTAAATTCATAGCATGCACCCATTGGGGATAGTCTCTTTCAGAATGTTTCTCTTGATGATATGTACAAGAAGAGTCGAGGGGTACATTACCCATATCGATGTTTAAGTTGGTTGGGGGTGGTTCGATCATTTTGAAAGGTGGGTTTCTCTTGAAAAAGGGTTTATAGGGCCTTTGACCTTGGTTTCCTTCTCTGACACTTCTCTTCATGTCTATGATTTCATTCGAGAGTTTATTTATCATCCGTTGTAGCTCTTCTATGTATCTGCTTCCCTTTTCAGGACCTTGTTCAGTTTGTTTTCCCAGAGGTCTAGTCAACAATAGTCCTTTCCTATGTGGAGGATAAAATTCCTTCTTAACTAGTGAGACCTAGACCTCTTTGCATCCCTTCATTTGGAATTCAATCATTTTGGCTTCCTCTAAATTCTCATCTAGGGTATGTTTGACATCCCTTTTTACAAACATAGAAATAGAAGCAGGGAGAGCATTAGCATATACCTCAATTTGCAACTCCTAAGTAGGTTTAGCTTCGGGTTGAAATTTGTTTAAGATAGTGGTAATTCGTTGATTTAAGTATTTAACCTTCTCTTTTTAACTCATGGTGGCGGTGAAGAGTTCATCCATCAAAGCTCATGTGGTGGTTTCTTCTGCAAATTTGTCTAAGAAATCTTTTTGAAACTTCATCCAACTAGTTATGGACTCTACAAACAAGTTAAAATACCAAGTCGAGGCTGAATTCTCAAAGGTATGGGGAAAAAGTCTACATTCTATGTGCTCATATTATACGTTCATCATTATTATCACTAGTATGAATATTTTAATATGGTCTTCAGGAAATCCAGAGTTTTCAGGGTCAAACTTGGGAAGTATTTTTTCTGGATGTCGAGGGAGGTTTTGTACCCGTCCTGGGATTTCCAGAGAATCTATGGCCAACCAAAGTTTATTATTCCAAGGTGGATTTCCCCTCTCTTCATTATTATCGTTATTATCCTCCATGTTGTTTGATTCTAAAATTGAGTGATCCGAGTTAAACCCTTCTTCGTCAGATTCGAAATCATCTAGTTAAGAGAAGTTACCAACTGGTGTTTCAGGCATTAGGTTAAGGGGTTTTTCGATCTCAGTGAGGGAAAAATCTACCAGGTCTTCTACTCTGTGAAAATTTTTTTGGTAAGGGTATCGACCACTGGTTTGATTGTTTTCTACAAGGAAGTAACAGGGCTAAGGGAAATGATCCAATTTGTCGAGCATGGTCTCTTGTGATTCTTCTGAATTGGTTTAACTCCTCATGAGGAAGAGTGTAGGGTATTTTAGGGAATAGGTTTTCTTCCTTGTGCTGGGGCGAGTTACTCATTTCAGGAGTACTATTTGTATGTGTGTTGTCTTGAGAATGAATAGCCATTCATGTGGGATATTTTGAATCTGTATTTTATGTGGGATATTATATTCAAAATATTGTTAGCCATTCATTCATTCAGGCCCTCCTTCTAGCACCAATTCTATTGAGGGGTACGAGATCACTTTGACTCAACAACATGAACCAAACCCGCCTTAGAGGCCCAATTAGACTCTGCAACATTTGATGGTGGAATGGTTCTCCAGATGTTTCGATATAGCTAAATTATCGATGGGATTTACGTGGTGATTGACAAGATATCTTCCTGACAAATTTCCTCCTTCAGTTTAAATATTCTCTCTTTTTATCTTTTCTTGTATTAGATGAATCTAATAAAATGATGTGTGATGGTATAAACCAACTGGTAGAAGGGATTCTTAACTATTGATGAAGTCTGAGCTTGGGATAGCCCTCGTGCTCAAGCATGCAGACAAAGATACTCACACCTACTACAAGCCTAGTACTAATACATCAACTTGTTGGCATTCCATCATTGACTGAGATACAATTATCGTAATAAAAATACATATGTAACAAGATGATTGCAAGAAAAATAGTTTCCTTAGCTCTAACATCAATCACACATTAACACAACAATTTTATTTCCATCATTAAGAACAAAAGAACTATGAAAATATTGAAACAAATAACTTATCAATAGATTCAAAAAATCTTACTCATTACCACATCAATTACTGAAATAAAAGTTGGAAGTAATTCCTCTTCAATCCAATCACTTAACGCTTTTGATGAAAAAAAATAATTTTCTCTCTGGTCCTAAACATGACTTCTCAATTAAGTTTGTTCAGAAATATTTCTTTACAATTCCAAAAGGAGGGTCTTTTCCCAAAACCATCGACCTTTTCTAAAAGGTCAATCCCTCTATTTATAAAGAGTCACTAACTAAAAATAGCCGCTACAAGTTTAAGTTAAGTAAAACAAAATATCGCCACGTGGCGCTTGATCTCTTTGTTCTCTAAGAATGATCTCAGGGTTCTACTAGAGTGGATGAATCTTCTGATATTCCGACCACTTGACAAATATATCCTCGCATGTGTTGGCATATGAGAACCTATGCTAGTCCATCGTGGTTGAAAGAATTTCTTTCACTTCTACTGCTCGTTCTCTGTATTTGACTATTTTGGCACTCAACCACTGTAGAAATGCACGAGCTTTGATCAGATGCTCCATAAATTGTTGTATTTCACCTAGCACCATGCTTTCCACCTGTGCTATCTCTAATGCCCATGCTAAGTCTTGTTCTGCATGTCATTTGACTATGTCATGTAGGTCAACAAAGTCTTCGGGTCAGATGAATTTTGGGAGGCCAATGCCTTTCATCTCCCGATTAATATTTTCCCATCCTTTTTCACACTCGACCCACTTCTTTTGTATCTCCCATTGAGGTTCCTAGGCCATACTTACCCAATATTCAACTTCTTTCCTCATATGAGAGATGTTGCTATCCCTTAGCACTCAAATACCATGCTCTTCTCCGTCTCGTCCCTTTTGCATTGCGTTGATGTAATCAATTCTTTCCACCACTTGGTATTCTTTTTCATACCACCTTTCCACATCCTTGCAGGTTGTCAATGCCATAAGGGTATGTTCTTGGAAATCGTATATACCTGTAGTGAAAATATGTCATTCATCTGTGAACTTTGCATAAGCATCCTTGTACTCACTCCTTAGAAACATCGTGGCCTGTGTTGAGTCTTGATAGTATTTTTCCAAATGGAGTTGATTCTCCAAGTCCTTTAGTGCAATGACAAATTCCTTTTCATATCTCCTTGCTCGATCCAATGTGCCATATGTGATAGCCATCCATGTGATGATGAGCTCATACATCTTTGCATGTTCTGTATTAGACAACTTCTTCACCATGGTGATGAGAATTGAGTTATCCAGTGTGAGTCTTCTCTTCTTGGTGGTCCTCTTCATGATAGCTTTACTCTTCCTATCATAATAAATTGCTTATATATCAATGACCTCATCAACAGGCTCAGGGATTTGCTCTTCTCCTAAGATTAGAGTGTTTCCCAGGCTCCCTATTGTGTGTATCTATTCTAGGATTGGTTCCTGGACTTCTTTCATATGCTCTGATGGATCTACCTCCATTTGTTTCTCATTGGTTGGTGAGGTATCGGCCAAAATTGAAGAACCAATGATAGTTTCAGTACTTACTTGGTAATCGATTGTTAGTGAGTTGATATCTTTCTATTGAACTTCCTCTTTTTGACCACCTGATCCTATCTCATCCCTCGAGCTGTCTTTTGGGGTCTCTGACAGGTCAAGCAACTCAGTGCTTAAGACACTTTAGACCTCATGGTCACTCTATGAAATGTTTTGAACTAAAGCATCGAGACTTGGGGCAGATTTTTTCTCAGGTTCCTTCTCCTCTGTAATTGGTATTAGAGTTACCAGGGAGACCTTCGAACTCTCCTCATTTTCATATATGGTTATTAGATCAAATAGGGGGTTTGTTACACTTGATTCATATGGCATTCTTGAAACCTCTGGTTGGTTTGGAATGCTCCCCAATGATCTAATCTGTGGTGATGAAACTCTAGGGTTTTCCAGACCAGTGATTTCTTCCAGTTGTATTGACTCTAAGCCACTTGGATCTCCTTTGATTGTGATTGGGTCGTCCGAGTGGATTCTCATCATTTATATGAGTTGAGGATGGTTCTCTAACTATTCAATGACTCTCTAGGCTCCTTCTAGTAATATAAACCCCCTTTTTTGTGCCTCTGTGGTCTCCACTGATTTGATTTCTTCTCTAACCTTGAGAGCTTCTTGAGTCGATTTCCCTATTGTCTCAACCTACTTGTCCATGCTCATAGCTTTGAACCTGGTCATGTGTAGGTTAGATTTCCTCTGTAATACCTCCTCCTAGTCCTGAGCGCATTCTGTAAAAATCTCATCTTCAAACTTTTCATGCATGTATAGCCAACATGATGATACTTGTAAAGCATGTTGGGGGACCAGGCCTTTAGGGTCATGATTGCGAAGTCGGAAAGTCAGGAACCTGAATTCAATTTGACTCAGACCTTCTTGTTTGGCTTGAGCAATGTCTTTCACTATATAAAACCCCACATGGAAGTTGAAGGGTATAAATGCTCATTTCTTGTCCTTAACTAGTGTGGCGTTATAGCCCTGCAGGATTGTCTCATAACAGATTTCTCCTACAATGAGCTAGTCTGGGATGTGAGAAGGGAGTAAAAGTGGTTCTCTGGTGGCCCAAAACACCTTGATATAGGTTGTGTATTTATCTAGATACAAATTCCCTACCTTCAATATCATTTTCTTGGCTGCTACAAACAACCTTGGGAATTCCCTTTTAAATTAAATGAAATAAACTCGGGCAATGAATTCATCACAAATAAGGGCACACGATTGTTTGTACATGTTCTACCATAATAGGATGAAGTAGACATGAGAAGGTAGTTATGCAATGTGCCAACTTAAATTCATACTAGAGAAGACATTCCTCGCGCAGATTACATCGAGTAGGTACGTGGCCATGTGAAACGCGTGAGCTTCTCCTTCTTTCGACATTTGATCCTGCAATACATTGGTGATAAATTTCTTGGAGATGATATATCCCCAGTTGAAACTACTCCTCGAGATAGCCACAATGTATGCTAGGGGAATCCATGCTTCCGAGAACTTGGTGTAGTCCCTTTCTCCATATAATCGACAAATAAGAGACATCAAGTAGATGTATGGCTCCCTCAAGTTCAGTGTCCCACACCAGCCATTCCTCCGGTTTGTAAATTTCTTGAATTGCTTCCACCATGAATCCATCAACTGGCTCATGTCATGGAATTCATAGAAATTCACCATGAATTATGTGTTCAGTCGGTCCTCTAGGTCCCTGAGCTTGTAGTACTTTTGAACTTCTTTTGGGAGAAAAACTTTGACACACCCTCCATTCTCATTGTGTTAAGGTCCTAACCCGCACATAGGTAGATCAATGTATTCGGATGTAATAAAGGTCAATATTAATAAGACCTTTCAATAA
>JASDQU010884548.1:23701-33804 GCA_032191745.1 Picea mariana
TCAATGTTGCGGATTTGTACCCTTACAGAGCTGAAGAAGCAGGAACAGAGAAGGAATGGAAAGAGATTCAATGGACAAAACAAATGCTTGTAGCTGAAAAGCCATAGATGGAATGCATAATTGATAAAAGGATTAGCAAAAATACCAGGAGAAAAGAGTATTTTGAATACTTGGTCAAATGGAAGGGACATCCAGTTGAAGATGCTAGCTGGGAAGATGACGTAGAAATTCATAAGCATGGACAAACCATGCAAGAGCTCATGAACAAGAGTTCATGAAAATTTTCAAGCGAGGGAGTATGATGCAGGAGCATCGTAAGTAGCCAACCAAGCAACGTAAAAGGTGGAAGATAGCTGGAAAAGCACCAGCGCATGATTTTGAAATGTTTTTGAAAAATTAATGAAGTGGATATTAATGTGATAGCTGGGGAAGCGTACTTACATTTATATCTTAGATGTTGTAAACAGATCTTGAGCACCGCTCTCATCTGTAGAATGTAAAGGCATTTATACGTAATTAATGAAAGTAGGTAGATTTGAATTCATAGATTAGACAATTTAGAGAGTAGGAGGGAAAACAAATATAGACACCCTCACCCTTGTATCATTGTAAGATAGATGATCATTAGAACAGAAGAAGAGAGATTTTTTTTTCATAAGCTGTTGAGCTATAGCAGAGAACTGTAGAGAAGAACCCATGTACAGGAGCACTTGAGTTAATATATGAAGCTTTGACTCAATTTTCATGGTGTTATGATGCTTACTGTTTACATTTGCTGAATGGTATGCTTACAATTGTTTTATTCTCTTTGTTTATGCATTTGTTTCAATGTTGTGTTGAATGAGTGATTTCATGTTAAGTATATGAATATTGAGAGAAGAGAAGAATGAGTTTCAATTGTTTCTCATCTTGAGAGTTCTTGCAAGGAGTGCAGTGAAACGTCGACAAGGTGTGTGTTGACAAGAGTCTGAGTTTTATCTCAGAAAGCTTAGGAGAGATACCGTTGTTCTCATACCAACAGAAGTACAGGTGAGGCACAAAGTCGTGCAAGGTGTGCGCAGGCTAGTTGAAACCTTAAAAGTTACCAACTAAGGTGAAGGTGGAAGGACTGTTGTTGCAAAGAGTGCATAGAGTCGAGGACTCAAATAACCAGAGGTTATTTGAAAGATTGCCGCAAGGAGTGCGAGCAAAATTCCTCTTGTAGGATTGAGTTTGCAAGTGAAAGGTCATGAGGGTTAGTACCTTTGAAGAGTTCAAAGGAAGACGGGGAGAGAAATTATCGCGTAGAAGTTAAGTTCAGTAGAAGGACGCTAAGTCAGTTTGGCCAGCGATTCTTGAGGAGGGAATCAGACGGTTAGAATTCTCCGAGGAGAACTCACGAAATCACGTGGACTTTTGGATCCCATGGATCTATGAGAAAGTTAAGGCTGAGTGCCTTTCAGCATTCAGAAATCTCAGGAGGAGTAATGACCGTTGGATGAGAAGCGCCAAGAGTCATTGATCTTGTGCTCGAAATCCGATATTTCAGGTTTCGGAGTTTGGAGTGGCAAGTGATTTTGGAGTCACTGTATCACAAACTCCCGATATGCGAAATCGCATCAGCCGTCGGATCAGGGGAGGCTCACAACTGTTGATCCCCTTTGAAGTGGAATCTCGACATTTCGATATTTCGGGGTTCGACATACCGAGAATCTTGATGACAAGGAGCCGGGGTGCTTAGCATTGAAAATCCCGAAGTTGCGAAATGCGACATGCCCTGGGGTCAATTTCGGGATTTCAGCATTTCGACACTTCAGGTGCCGGGAAGTAGAGGAGGCAACGATCTTTGGAATCGAGAGTTTCAAACTCCCGGTTTGAGAAAAGTTGAAAGATCCAGAGTCACAGGATCGTGGAGGATCTCAGTTGTAGATCATGTTGGAGGCGAGGTTTCAGGAATTTAGAGATCGAAGTTTCGGGAGGTGAGGAACCTTTCTATTGTGGATCTCGCAAGTCGCGAAATCCCGAAGAGTAAAAGGAAAAATTACCAAAACATTGAAGGACAATAGCCGTGGGCCCAATCGGGTTTCAGGGTTTTGGGAGTCAAGAGACAGAGTTGCATGTCAACGCAACTCGTGAAATCACGAAAAGGAAAAAAGCCGAAAGGTGGGTCCTAAGCATTAATCGAAGGATACGTGCGACAGAAGTCAAGGGAGTAGTCAAGCTTCAGGGAAAATCCCGAAAGACCTTCGATCTTGCAAAAAGGGGAAATTTTGGAAATCGGAAAATTATAAGGGAAGAGGAATGAGTGTTGGTTGATCGCTCAGGTTTCGAAAAGCTAAAATAAGTGGCAAAAAGAGGCGTGTGTTCGACGTATTGTAGAAGTCAACCCTCGTTGACGTTTCGAGTTTCGGAGGTTGAAGAGACAATGGGCTCGACAACAAAATTCATGAAATCGCGAAATCTGAAATCCTGAAAGGAAAAGAAAAGCCTTGATCATATTTGTTGGTCAGTTGTGGAATACACCTTGTGTGTGTGTTATTCCTCGTGGGGAAACCAAAGAGTCAATCTGACTCAGGGGAAGATTTAGAACAATCCTAAGACCGGGAGGTCGTGCAGAACCTGCTGAGGTAGGGGGTGCTGCATCAGTGTGGTATMAGATCTCAGAACAAGTTCTTTGCTTCTATAGCAGAGAGAATAGAGGAACATTTTACAACCATGCCGCCAAGAAGAAGAGACAGGCYGATGCCAATGCCTGATCTAGCAAGGGAGAGAGAAATGCGTGAGTTATGTGCCAGGCTTGGTAGGTGGTGGAGAATTCTGGGTCTGTCTTATATAGTTGGGGCCATCTAGAGGTCTCATGGCCGCAAGAGTCTAGCACCATGGTGAGTGCCACGACTGGTGGTCTGCTGAGGCAATCAACGACGCGATTGGTGCTTCCTGTTTTATACTTGATGTTGAGGTGAAATTGCTGCAAATATGTGGACCACTTTTGATGGCGGTCATTCTGCAATTTTCCTTGTGTCTGCATGAACTGCAGTGGCTTATGATCAATGTGGATGACTGTCTCCTTCCAAAGAATGTAGTGTCTCCACTTGCGGCAGGCTTTCACAATGGAGTACATTTCTTTGTTGTAAGTAGGGTACTTACGAACAACATTTGATGGTGTCTCACTATGATAGGCCATGAGGTGGCCGTGCTGAGTGAGAACGATGCCCACATAATAGTCAGAAGCATCTGTCTTGATCTCAAAGGGCTGTTGCAGGTCTGGGAGTGAAAGTACTGGGGCTGAGCACAAGTGCTGCTTCAAAGCAGTGAACGCTTGTTGTTGGAACCAGCCCCATGCAAATTTCACCTTACCACCACCCCTGGTTATTTGGGTGAGGGCCCATGTAATATGGGAGAATCCCAACACGAACCTGGAGTAGAAATGTTCAAGGCCCAAGAAGCTCTGGAGACCAATGAGTGTTTTTGGGGCTGGCTAGTCACGAATGACTTGGATCTTGGTTGGATCCACATGTACACCATGCCGATCAACAATGTAGCCTAGGTAATGGACCCTATCCATGCCAAAGGATCATTTTTCCAAGTTGGCGTATAGCTTGTGTTGTCGCAGGGTGTGCAGAACCTGCTGAATATGTTGCAAGTGTTCGGTCCAAGTCTTGTTGTAAATGAGAATGTCATCCAGATATACCACTACATAATTATTGGTGAATGGTCGTAGGATATCATCCATCAACCTCATGAAAGTTGCTGGCGCATTTGTCAAACCAAAGGGCATGACCAACCATTCAAAAATGCCTTCCTTTGACTTGAAGGAGGTCTTCCATACATCTGTCTGTTTTATCGAGACTTGGTGGTATCCAAACTTCAGATCAATCTTACTGAAGTATTTGGCCCCTATGAGTTGATCAAGGAGGTCGTCGATATGAGGAATTGGGTATCGGTTTCTGACTGTGATTTTATTCAGAGCTCGGTAATCAATGCAGAGTCGCCAAGTTCCATCTTTCTTCTATACCAGCACGATTGGGATCTGCGAAGGTGATGAGCTGGGATGGATGTGCCCCTTGTGGAGTAGTTCTTGGATCTTTCGCTTGATCTCGTCATTCTCTAACAGAGAGCAGCGATAGATTGTCCCATTGGGTAGTGGTGCGCCAGGGGTCAGATCGATGGGGTGCTTGACCTGACAGTGTAGAGGCACCCTGGTAGGTGAGGAGAAGATATCCGAGTATTCTTCCACAACCTTATCTACTTGCTTCTACTGTGTGGAGAGGCCAGCCGTAGAGACCCTGGATGTGGCTGTGATCTTTCACTTATTCTGAGAGCGAATCACGAAGAAGACAAACTTCCCTGTCGGAGAGATGACCTTACTGCATTTCTTAACAGAGATCAAGGAAATAGCACTAGGTGGGACTGCCTCGGGTATCCTGTACAATTTCCTGTTCAAAGTAATAATAACACTATGAGGCCTAGACTCATATACAACATGATGTTTCCATAAATAAGGTTGTCCCAAAAGAACATCACAAAATTCGAGAGGAGAAACATCAAATAATGCTTTGTCTTTGAAGGGCTTGATTTTGCATGACAGTTGACACTGTTGGCTGACACGGAGATTGCTTCCTTGGCAGAGCCATCCAATGGTGTAGGGTTGTGGGTCCGGTGTTGTCGACAGGGCTAGCCGCTTGAAGAAATTTTCTGAGCTTCTGGCTACTGCTATCAACGATGAAGTGCAGTGGGGTTACTTTTATCCACATCTGTGAATGCAAGAGGTACTCTCCTTCTTCTGGCTCGTTTGGTTCACCGGGCTGGAGCTTGGTGGTAGCGACCGTGGCACTGGGTTCCGTGTGAATGATCCATATTCCCCCTTCTGGTTCCGGATCAGAGTCAGAACCCACATCTTATTCAAAGGATTTCACTTCAGCCACTAACGACTGCTTTGAGCGGCAGTCAACAGTGTTATGCCAAGGGCTATTATCGAAGTCGCACCACTTCCCGGTATCTTTCTTTGTCTTTCTGGTGTCCTTCTTTGCTTGCGGCTTGGACTAGTTGTCCTGATAATGTCCATATTTTCTCTGTCCTTTGTTCTGTGAGTTGGGGCCACCCTTTCTTGGCTTTTGTTGTGAGGGGTTCCCAGGCCCAAATTGTCGCGTCTTTTGTTTGAAATTCTGCTTGATTTTGACGACATATCGGTAGGTCGCGCCCAAGGATGAGATGTCCAGTAATTCCATTTCAGTCTGGATGTATCTATGAAGAGAAACACGATACTTGAGAACCAAATTTTGCTCCGAATCTTTTATACCCATCTTGGTGCACAAGTTATGGAAGATATTTGTGAAATCTGGCACTGGTTGGTCTCTTTCTTTCCGCAGTGTGGTCCATTTGGTATACAAGTCGTCATAAGTTATGATAGGGTATTATTGTTCCTTAATAACATCCATGAAGTATTCCCAGGTGGCTGTGACTATAAATAATGAGAGTTCCTCTGTTTCCTTTTGCTCACAGAAGGTTTCCCACCAATCTTTGACATGGGGAACGAATTTGAGGAGCGCAAAAGTAATCTTTTCTCTATTCGAAAAGTTATGGACAAAAAAATACCCTTCTAGTAGATTCAACCACTTGTCTACAACATTTGGGTCTATCTAACCTTAAAATATAGGAATATCAATTTTTATTTGTACCTTGAAGGAGGTGACGCCTCCGCCCGAAGAAGATGCATCACTTGTTGGTAGCCGCTGAAGGATTTGCGTGAAACTATCCATCATCTTGTTCCTCTGTTGCGTGAGGGCTTCCTTAATCAATAGTTTGAAAGGATCTCCTTTCCTGTCATATTTATTTTGTTCTGCCATGAGAGGTCGCTTGGGCGTGTGAGAGCTTTTGTCCTCAAGAGAAACAAGCTCGAGACCCAACTCTTTGTACTTCGATCTTACTGGGGACATGCATTAAGATGACAAGGAGCAGACCGCTCTGATACCACTGATCCAGATTTTATGAGCAGAATGAAATGAATACAGATTATTAAAAGGTACTTAGCACAAAATAACAGAGATACAGTAAAACTGGTTTTCTATTCATTAATGAAATAAGCTGAAACTGTAAAATGCAGCGGAAACAAGCTTGCTAGAATGGTGGCGTCTTATCTCTGAGAAGAGATGTGATGGCTGCGCTCATTCACAAGAAGATGATTATGATGAGGCTTTGAAGGCCCTTTTTACAATAAAAAGGAATGCAAAAAACCCTAGACAACCAAAAACCTAACCCTAGGAGATGAAGCGCCAAAAGTCATGTGGGCCCCGTTTGGGTAAGTTAGTACATTAACTTCCCGGGGTTGTAACTTTTGCATACGATCCCCCCGTTTTAGGCGTGTGATATACCATTGGAAAGGTATTGTTGAGGAGATTCATTTTGGGGCCTCAATCATGCTGTAGGCCATCATTGAGATCCTTGATCTTGAAAAACCTTCATTTGGGCCCTCAAAATGGCCCTAGAAGTTAAAAATTGCTAAAAATAGTAAATTGCCAAAATTGCTAGAAAACTGTTTTGAGCCAGTTGGAGAAGGTGGGTGGCCACCGATATCCACCTGGATCAAATGTATTTATAATTTTCCCTTTAAAATAGTCAATGTAATTTAAAATATTATTATTATTTTTTCTCTTAAATGTATTATTAATATAATATACTTATCAAATCCAAAGGTGGTTCTATTCCAAGATGAGCCCCATTATGATCGTAATAAATGTGAGATGTATTTTTTTACTAAGTAGAGGTAGCGATAATATAAAATACTCCATTTTTATTATTCCAAGGATATTTAACAAATTTCTAGAAGATCTGACTAAGATAGGTTTTATGCAGTTAACTTTTTTCAAATAAAAATAGGACACATAGTCACATTGTATTGTATAGCTCCAATTCAATGATAATCATTGACCCCTTTTCTTGAAATTATATTGGTTATTGAATTTTCTACTTGACAATGCCTTTTTCCTATGAGGCCCATTTTAGATCTCAAATTTCCTTTAATGTGTATTTTAGGTGTCAATGCCAAGGTTGGGATGAAGGATTTGGGTGAGTCTCGCATCTCATTTAAATGTGTGTTTCTTGACCAATGAGGTTGGGAACCTCTTATCCATGACTCATGAATAGGTATCATAGTGGATGGCCTTAGATTTACAACCATGTGGGATTTCGTGGGATTGCAAGGGATCCTGAGATAGATAGTGAGAGCACCCATAGATTCATCACCTTTGGCATAGCTTGATATAAGTGCCTTTATCATACCTTCACTTTTATTATTTGGTAGATTTCACCGATTCTACTTGAGACATTTGGAAGGCCTTTTTTATCCATCACAGGTCGCTTGAACCTTGATAGAGTGTTAGGAGTGTGATTTTCATTTTTTATATTCACACATATGTATTACTAAAACCATATTATCCACCATTGGAGACACCTTGAAAACCACATTGTGAACCACTAAAGAACTTACCCTTGTTTTAATGGTAAGTTTACCTCTGGAGACATTAGTTTGGAGAAATTTTCACATTATCACACCTCTTTTTCAACACTTAGTTGATTACAGATAAAACCACAGATTTGAGACCAGTGACACCATTATGATCCCTTACCATCTTAGGCATTATTTGTGGATTCATGGTATCCCACCTCCATCCATCTCATTAGCTATACGCACCACCATTTGATGCACTACAAATCCTTCAATAGCCTTAGATGGAACATGAGGATCCGGGGGACCATTATCCCCTCTCCACTGCTTTCTCCTCTTAGAGACAATGTAGTTACAACTGGACTTTTCATGTCTTATCAACAACCCTATCCTTAATGATCCTACTTGGCAGGAAATTCTTACCAAGTTTCCATCATACATTCCTAGGTTCAAAGGTCAATCCATTGAGGACTCCTCCAATCATGTGATGTCATTTCATTTGTGGCGTTTCTCCGATAAAATCACAAAATATTCCATTGGGATTAGGTTGTTTCAATGAACCCTTATTATGGCTTCTACAAAATGGTATGTTGAACTTTCTTTTGGGACCCATACCACCTTTTCTTCCATGGTAATCTTGACCTTCTTTCATTTACTAGTCTTCCATCAAATCAACATCAACATCCCTACGATTTGTCACCAAATCATTGCAGCCAATATCACATATTAGATCCATAAGTGGTGAAAATGATGTAACCTTTGAAAAATAAACCTATAAGATACACTTCTCATGTGTTGGTTTCTAAAGGAACTTCTCCCCGTCATTGTGTAAGACATAGCCACCACCATGCCCAAAAATGAAGAAGAGGTGATCCTTAAAGTACAACAATTTGACCTCATTTATGCTTAGTCTTGGTATCTATATACCATCTTTATGGATGTGGCTTAGCATATTTCTCATAAACCACCCATGCTAGGGGCATCCCATACATTATTGGGTCAGTTGTCCCATGCTACAAATTAATTTGGAAATACATTTGTAAACCTTGACACTAGTATCTATGGTAATGAATACACCAAGGGTAGGGGTAGGGTGGGTCACACACCCTATGAAGGTCTCACCATGCCTTATGATTATCCTAATTCATCCTATGATGGACACCAAGTAGCCATTACCTTGTATGCATGCCCCTCTACTTCTTATGGGTAACCATGTCCTCATAACCCAATATGCCTCCTTCCCCCATGGTGACCCATAGGGGACATCACTATACCATATATCTTTTGTCCCTCCCACCTAGTTGTTCCTAGATAATCTCAATCTAGTACAAACTTCCCCTTCTTAATAGGGATAGGATTTTATTCAACATAATCATCTTAACCAAGCTCCTCAACAACCATAAAAAAAAAAGGGAAGAACAAGAAGCATAAAATAATAAAAATAACTTGAAAAAATATAATTAGAGTCAAGCATAAGGGGAAATCTACCTATAACCCCAACAATGTTGGGGGCAATAATAAAAATCCATCTAAAAAGGGAAAACAAATCGTCATTTTTCTATCTGTGGAACTTATGGACATTACACATATAATTGTTGAGAGTTAATTGAGATTCAATGAATGTATGCCTATAGGGGAATCAAAACACTTTTCCACTAAATGAGAATTTTAACCATCACAAAGGAACCCTAACCTGTAGCAACCCATTGTTTTACGAAACAGGTTCCCCCATTAGAAGTTAGTAGCAAATGATTTAGATGTCAGGGGCAATAATAACAATCCATCTAAAAAGGGAAAACAAACAACTTAAAACAAATTGTCCTTGTGCTATTTGTGGAACTTATGGACATTACACATATCACTATCGAGAGTTACCTAAGACTCAATGAATGTATTCCTATAGGGGAATCAAAACACTCTTCCACTAAATGGGAATGCTAACCACCACAAAGGAACCCTAACCTATAGCAACCCATTGTTTTACATAACCTGTTCCCCCAATGGAAGTTAGTAGAAAATGATTGAGATGCCCCCACAACCTATTTTCTCGACAGACTCTTCCAAACTTTTTATTTTTTGCTTCTTCTAACAACATTCACATTCATATACACCCTTTTGAATATATAATTCTTAATTGATAACTCGTAGAAAATGATGAAATCCAACCATCTTCCAATTGCCCCTTGTAAATACCTAGACCCATTGTAAATGACACCTCTTGTGTGCCCAATATGCCTTTATTGAGGACTACACACAATCCACATGGAAAGGTTGTCCACAATTATAGTGTTGTTGATGGATTGACTCAATCTCCTTATACCATATTAACACTAGAGGTCCTTCAAATTTTCCCTTATTAGAGAAATAAATTGCTATCCACCTTAGGAGATATTGATGTTGGTCCCCGATTTTGACCATGTTCTTTGCCCATACTACATACCATTGACCTCCAACTATATGCCAGTACCACCCTTTTTGACCTCCTTTTGATATAATCAACATCCTTTTACCACTCAAAGGGGTCACCTAAGGTATCTTTGAAATTCAAGTTATTATTATGCATTTTTAATACTTTAAATTGACAAATGGACTAATATCACTTGGGTAGGTACCATTGCTATTCTTGGCGCAGGGTTCCGGTACCAGGTACCAACTCGCACCGTAGCGGTACCAGTGGAGC
>JASDQU010884549.1:0-16458 GCA_032191745.1 Picea mariana
CACAAATAAGAATACCTTCCTCACAAAAGGAAGTCCACAACTTTTTAGGACATTCTGGCTACTATAGAAGATTCATTCCGAATTTCACAAGCCTAGTTACCCCTTTATTTAAATTATTATCTAAAGAAGCTGAATTTAAGTGGGATGTTGAATGCCAAATATCTTTTGAAATTCTAAAACAAAAATTGTCAACTACCCCCGTATTAAGAGGACCAAATTGGTCCCTTCCTTTTCATATCTGTACCGATGCCTCAGACACATCCCTTGGGGCAGTCCTTGGACAAAGAGAAAATCAAGTGCCCTATGCTATTTACTTTGTCAATAAAAATCTGTCTCTAGCTGAAGTTAATTATACGGTCACAAAAAAAGAATTGCTAGCTGTAGTCCATTCTATCAATAAATTTAGACACTATATTATAGGATATCAAGCTTTTGTACACACTGATCATTCAACCATCCGATTCTTAATGAAAAAGCCTGTAACAAATCCTAGAGTCACACGATGGCTCTTATTATTACAAGAGTTTAATATCAACATTATTGATAAACCTGGTAAAGATAATCTTGTGGCTGATTTCTTATCTAGAATGATTCATCTCGGAGATAATGCACCAATAGAAGATACCTTTTCTGATGAAAATTTATTTTCTATTTCTACATTCACTCCGTGGTATGCAGATGTGGCTAACTATCTTGTGACAGGGAAGATGCCTCAGAAATTGTCTCCTAGAGAAAAACAAAAAGTAATTCAACTAAGTGAAAATTACATGTGGCACGATGATTGCCTCTACAAAACAGGACCAGATTTGGTGATCAAGAGATGTGTAAGGGAAGATGAAATTTATGATATTTTACAAGCCTACCATGATGGCCCTTGTGGAGGACACTTCACAGACAAAAGGACTGCTTACAAATTTCTACAATCAGGTTACTACTGGCCCAATATTTTCAGAGATGCTTAAACCTATGTATCTAATTGTGATGAATGTCAACGAATGGGTAAGCCTACTGCAGGAGATCAAATGCCACTTCAAGCCCAAGTAGTCATTGAACCATTTGAGAAATGAGCATTACATTTTGTAGGGCCCATTAACCCTGCATCTAAAAAGAAAAAGTATATACTTGTATGCACTAACTATGTGACTAAAAGGGTTGAAGCAAAGGATTTACCGGCTGCAAGTGAACAATCAGTGGTAGATTTCCTTTTTAATGATATATTTACTAGATTTGGTGTACCGTGAGAAATTGTGACTGATCAGGGAACTCAATTTACCTCTCATATAGTCAAAGCTGTTACAGAACAATACCAAATCAAACACAGGAAATCTACACCCTATCATCCACAAGAAAATGGACAAGTAGAATCTGCCAACAAAGTTATTGAGTCCATTCTTACCAAAACAGTACAGCTGCACCATAAGGATTGGGCCAACATATTATTAGAAGCCTTATGGGCTTATAGAATCACCTGGAGGAATACAACAGGACATACACCCTATGAGTTATTGTATGGGAAGCAGGTGCTTCTCCCTATAGAATTTCAGATCAAAACCTTCAGGACTGCAGTACAAGTTGGCATGAACTTGGATGAAGCCCAACAACAAAGACTCTTGCACCTTAATGAGTTGGATGAAACCAGGAAGGAAGTACTTCAAAGGAGTACCCTCATTCAAGAACAAAGAACAAAATGGCATGACAAGTATCTCAAAAAGAAAAATTTTCAACAAGAAGATTGGGCCCTATTGTATGGCAACAGATTCAAGAACTTTAAAGGTAATTTAACCACCCGTTGGATGGGACCTTACGAAATTGACACTATCTATGATAATGGTTCAATCAGGATAAAGACAATTGATGAACAACAGACAACACTACTTGTGAATGGTCACTGGTTGTGAGTTTACAACAAACCTCTGTCAAAAGAAGAATTCCTGACTCGTATACTACATAATTCAGACATGCAGATGATCAGTAAGGAAGGATATCCTCCTACTGACCCACATTGATTGATTGGTTTATTTGAAATTTTTTGTACATAGGTATGGATAAAATTTTGTTAATAAGCTGAAGGTAACAAAAGACTCTTACCTCCTTTTGTTTTACTTTCGCAAATTTTCTTTTCTTTTGTAAGAAAATTTTTATAATCTATTTGATCCTTCATGAACTTGCTAAACATCAGTTGTAGGAATCGACAATATTTTGTTCTGTTTCGGTACCAGAAATCCTGTTCTAGTCCAGTACCAGTCCGGTACCTGAGTCTGTCCTTCTACATTGCTATCAAGACATATTACCTAATTGACAAAGCATATTTCAAAATCTTATGTCCATTAATCTGAAGTATGAAGCCATGCAACAACCAATTAATATGGAACCACAAAGCTAAATGCAGTACCAAATGGCAGCCCTCCTATTGACAACTAAAGGGAAGTATTTTAATTTCTTTTGGTTACGTTGCTGAGAAGTATTTTAATTTCTTTTGGTTCTGTTGTTGAGAAGTATTTTAATTTCTTTTGGTTCTATTGCTTAAAAAGAGGAACACAATTTTTACCTATGATTGCTCAAAGAACCATAATCCGCTTCAAGGACTAGAAGTTTCCTTGACCCAGTATTTCAACATGATTTAAAAAATATACATTATCCTATAAACAACTATCTCACCCTAACCTAACTTCAATAGTATTCATTGGATTATCCTATTAAAGAGTAACATATGAGTATATGAACACTCTCTACCATGGGCACACTACCAAAACTTTTATGGCAGAGGATGTACCAGTACCCTAAGGAAAATTTAGGTCATTCTCTTATGGATAACTTCAGACAAAATTATACATCTGGATCACTCTAAAGAAATAATGTTCATAAAAGTTTATTTTTCCTTCAGAAAAATCTTTAACAGACATACAAAAGAAGAGTATATGCCTTCCAACCCAATACCATCCCACCCTGTAAAAAGGTTTTTAAACGAGCCTCCCCTATCACCATGCAAAGCGCTCTTTAATACAAACCAAAATAGGTGACTATGGACAAGAAGCCTTTGATGGAAAAAGGGTTTAAGAGACTAACCCGCCGGGATACTGAACAGGTCTGCTGGCAGTGGGTACCAGTCTATGGTATGACTAGGAAAACCCATCAGGGTACTGAACAGGCCTGTTGGCAATGGGGCATTCTGCCTGGGGAAGGCACCTCTCACTAATTATCACAACTACCCCACCGGAGTACCGAACAGGCTTGCTGGCAGTGGGTTCTGTTTGAAAAATGTCTTATCTATACTTGTCTGATTGAAAAGTTCACTTTTTGTCATCTAAAACAAAAAAGAGTAAAGGTCATTATTGGCTTTCATGAGATACAAAACTCTAGATGAATCAACAACATAATTTCTCCAAGCAAATGTCCATTTGAGAATCACCCTAAGTCAACTTACCGGTTTGTATCTAAAGCCTACACTAACTAAGAAGGAAACTTCTTAAGAGTGGAGCCCTAACTAGGGAGTCTAATCTACTTATATTGTGAAATTTATCTTCAAACCAACGATAGTAAATCTTTGAAGCAAGTTAGATGGGATCAGTTCTTTTGGAAAATACATATATGTATTCCCCTGTTTCACTGCTGAATGCTACTTCTGTCAATAATCCATTTAAAGAAGGGCACTTTCATTTTCTGGCATGAGATGCAAATATATATGTATTCCCCTGTTTCATTACTAAATGCTACTTCTGTCAATAATCCATTACAAAAGGAGCAATTTCATTTTTGGCATGAGATGCAAACATATATATATTCCCCTGTTTCACTGCTGAATGCTACTTCTGTCAATAATCCATTACAAAAGGGGCAATTTCTTTTTTGGCATGGGATCATATGATAAGTGATAAGTTGTAATTCTAAAATTTGATTGATTTCTTTTTACTCTTGTCATCTTTTCTCCATTATGATATCAAATGTTGAATCTTCTTGCCTACAGATATACAACATCTTCGGCATGGGGGAAGGTCAAAGAGGCCCTTCAAAACTCTTTTCCAGACTTACATGATCACCCTGCAGAACCAAATACAAAAGAAGATAAGCACATCAGAAGTATAGGACATTCCCGTACCAAGTTTTCAAGAAGCTTCAGTCTAAAAGGATGAATTTTGACAATTTACAAGCAGTCACACATGCTATGGGTATCAATCATACAAAGGTGAAAGCAAAGGTAACATGGTATTTATTTTCCTATGCTCATAAAACTACAATAAATATGAAAAGCTATACTAGATCTTACGACCTTAGTATTAAACCCATGCGCCTATCCCTCATACCCATATGCTTAAACCTAATTAATCCTCTCATAGCTCTTAAACATGGTTAAAGGCAAAAATCATATCAAAATATGAAACATGCATAGCAATGATAAGCCACGAATATATTTTGTCCTCAAGCAAATTCACGAACCTATCTTATACCATGAACCACGATCCAACATTACTTTCACCACCCGAACGTCCAATCACCTATCCCAAAATGATGCCTTGAACACCCGATGTCTTATCCTCATCATTACAGTAACGGGTAAAAATTAAATGGCTTATCTAGTGGCGAAGCCATCCAGATAAGCCTCATTTGGTCATAATTCTTCCTTAAAACACCCTCACTTAAACTTACCATTCACAACACCATCACCATACTTCCCCCTGTCGTGAGATTTTCTCCAGTCCCGAGCCTGCTCCTTTCTGGTACCAAACCCTTCATCAATTAACTAAACCCTTGTGCCAGAGCCAGATCCTTTTCTCAACTTATAATGATGGTTGTTACTAGACACGAACCGGTTTTCCAAATTTATAGGGAAATCGAGGAGTACCAATTATGTCAAGAAAAATATGCTAGATTGGGGTGGATATCGTTTCTAGAAAAGTTTACAGGCTGGCATGAGAAAATTTCTCAAGAATTTATACAGATCTATGATGAAGAGACTGCAAAAATAGGCAATCTACAACTGATAATTAACGAAGTGACCTTAAGGGAGGTCACGGGACTACCAAGCAGGGGAGCTAAATACTTCAAAGGTGTAGGAATTAACAAAGAAATGTGCCAACAATTCTTGAAGGCCTTTCATCAACACCCTGATTGGAAGAAAGGGATCCCTAGGAACTACATCAAAGAAGAATACCATCCAATGATTACCATTCTTCAAAGATTTGTCACCTATGAAGGAAGGTATGCCATGACCTTCATCTATCATCGTAGGATCCTATTGCATTTTGAAGGAGGCCCCAAAATCGATTTTCCATATTTTCTATGGATGAGTTTGAATAAAATGGTAAGAGGTGTTAAATCCATCTCCAAAGTAGAGAAGACTAGCATTTACCATCAAGGTCTCATTAAAATGCTAGTTTTACATGAGCTTAGGAAACGGAGGATTAGTTGGAAAACCCTTATCACACAACACCTTCCCACAGAAAAAACATTTGTGGAAGAAACCAAACATGCTCCAAAGAAAAGTAAGGAACCCAAAAAGAAAAAGAACAAGAAGGATAAGACAACTCCACAATCATCTAGGGCAGTGAGACAACATGAAAAAGGAGGGTCCTCTTCCACAGTCAACAATACTTCTAAAAGCTCCAAATCAAAAGGAAAAAACAAATAAGTTGAGGAGACTTCAACGGTGGCAGTTGAGAAAGAGGGTCATCAGACAAAAATGATGAAGAAAGGGAATCATAGCTCAGAAACTAAAAGTAAGCAGTTTGTGGCACAACCCCCTGTCACCATTTCACAATTAGAGAAGAAGAAAAGGAAGCCTATAAGCATCCATGATCTGGTACCTCCTAGTAAAAGAACTACGAGGAGCATGGCAAGGAAGGGAAAAACAATAGTCAGTCCTCATACACCATAAGATCCAATCGACCTTACTTCCCCTTCTGAGGATTTACCAATCAAATATGATATCCCTAGTTTGACCGAGGAGCAAGCCACTATTACTTTATGTGGGATGAGGGAAGAAGTCGAGGAAAGAGAGTGTATTCAGCCAGTAATGATGGAGTCAAAAAAGATCTTGACAAAAGAAAAAATGAGGAAAAGGATTGGGGAATTCCAAAAACAAAATCAGGAACTCCAACAGGAAGTGAAGGAATATCAACTCTTAGAAAGATATATCAAGAAAGAAAATGAGCAATTGAAAGCAACCAGCCAACAAATTCAAGACGACCTTGAAGAGACTTCTAACAAGATCAAGAAGGTATTATGACTCCTACAATACGTTAGGGTCATCAAAAGGGAGTTGAGAGAAGAGGCTTCAACCGTCAATATCATTGATCCACCAAAGTAAAGAACACAGTCTCAAGTTTTACAAAATTTTGGGTTTTTGTTTTCAGTTGCATGAGGACATGCAATGATTTTGGCATGGGGGAATGTTGAGACCCGAAATTGACATCCCCATTACCCTATTATACTCTTCGCCTATACCTTTTTGGCCTACCTAAATCTTGAGTGAATGACAAGAACGCTACCAATTTCCAGTAATAAGGTCACAAGGTAAAGTATGGTTAATTCATGCATTGTGTGGTTTATTGAGTTAAGGAATTAAATATTTCATGTACTAATGCTCGATTTGTCATATGTGAATCTTTGACCTCTAGATGTCTAGTGTTCCTGTACCAGATCAACCATCTGGTACCCACGTGCCAAGACTGCTGCTGTCTGAATCTAGTACCAAGCGCATCTGGTACTAAAATAACATCTGTTGCGATCCGGTACCAACACACTGTTATGATCCGGTACCAATGGCCACGCACTGTCATGATCCGGTACCACCTTTTACACTCTGTCATGATCTGGTACCACCTTTTGCGCCCTGTCGTGATCCCGTACCATTTACCTGTTATGATCTGGTACTAATATGGAAGAGCCTAATGCACTAAGTTAATTGTCAGATCTCGCTTAAGTCAGTTGGTGGATATCTATTTGTTTTAGCAAGGCTGTGATAAGAACAGTTTGTTAATTTCTTCATCCTCATGCACTTTGTGTCATGAGGCTGAAGCTAAAGATGTAACTGAATGATTGAACTTAACAACTGATTGATTTGCAAATCACTTCACCTCCTTGTGTTTCACGATTCAAACTATTAAATAGTTGTGGCAAGGATGGTAGAGGGAGTAGGAGAATTAGCATATTGCCAATATATGAAGCCACATGTGATGGTACAGAACATTTTCTGAGTAAATATTAATAGAATTTCATTTATCTCCATGTTCTGATTATCTATGATTAAGTATGAGTTGAGTTGTTAACAAGTGTTTCGATTTTATGCTTTGAAATGTGAGTGAGAGTAATGTGTTTGTCGAAAGCAAGCTTCCTGTAGACTTCAATAGCTAACCTGTTGAAGTGGCAAGGGCCCACCGCCCAACAAAGGTCAGCCTCTTTGTAGATTAGCATTAGTATTTGTTTTTAGTAGTATAAACATTGAATTAGTTAAAGCTTTAACTCTGTTAGATTGTAGTAGTACAGATTAGATTAAGATTTCCATTCTATAATTGCTTAGAGATCTTTAATTGCTCTGTTTTTACATATGCCCTGTTTCTATTCTCATGAATTTGATTTCCTTGAGTGATCATAGATGTTGGCAGCAATAGTCAAAACTACTTGGATAAGAACTAGTGAAGTTCATTGTGAACCACAACAGAACCAACATATTGACTATTGAACTACCCATACTATGCTTTGTTGATTGGTGTGTGATTTCTTTTCAGAAGTGTGGATTGTATAGTTAGTTTTCTGGGTCAGATATCAGAGTTGATCTATCAAACCAATTCCATCTCATACTTTCATGTGACATAATGGAATATATGGCATCTCTGAGAAAGACAACCAAAGTGCATTGCAGTTTACTATTTTGATTTGTTTCCAGCATGCATAATCTAGTTTAATTATATACTCGTGACATTATAAATTACCTTTCTTACTGGTGTCTTGTAACTTTGTTGATTATGAATCCCGGATTGATAATTAATGAGTGCATTATACTAAACATATAAGTAGCACAACAGGGTGCTCATCTCATATGACCGGAGATCAACGAAAATTTGTCATCTTGAAGAAAAAGGGTGGAAGTGTTTCATTTGGAGATGACTCATCTACCCAAATACTTGGAAAAGGAATTGCAAATCTTGAAAGTGAAAATGTAAAAGAAGAAAAAGTCCTATTTGGTTGAAGATATGAAGTATAATCTCCTTAGTGTCAGCAAAATATGTGATCAAGGATACACTCTTACATTTGACTCCCGAAAATGTAAAATCAGAGAAAATAACTCAGGAAGATTGGTTGAAGCCGTAACAAGAAGACCGAACAACATATACATCCTATACATGAATAAGAGAGAGAAAAAAAAATCCACACAAAAGTATTCCAAGGAAGAAAAATTCCCAAAGACCAAAAATAAGGATGAAGTAATATTGAGTGTCACATGTTTAGGGGGAGCAACCCCAAAGAAGAGAGTTACCTTTTGCCATTAAATTCAGGGGGAGAAGCCCTACTCTTTTCCATTGATTTCAAAGGGGGAGAGAAATTGGGATCATGATGATAGGGGGAGCATGAGTGTTTCCATCAATGACAAAGGGGGAGATTGTTGGAACTTTGGTTGTTGTCATTGATGTCAACCCTAGTCATTGGTTTTAGACCGCAAGATTGATGAAGGTATTTGGACATGAATGACAATGCACATGAATATACAACACCCATGGATGGATAATATACTTCATGTTTTTTCCGGTGGTATGTGGAACGTCATGTGGATCCTCATGGTTGAGGAGAAATGAATTTTTGATGATGACAAAGTGAATTGAAGAAGGAAATACAGGTCGGCCCTGAAGACAATTAAAGAAAAGAAGAAAGTGCCAGGTCAGACCTAATGTTAAACGAAAATGAAAAAAATGGTATAAATACATATCGTTATACATTCACTTTATATACAAGTCAAATTTCAGAGGAAATTAGAAGTAAAGAAGGCCAGATTTCAAGGGAGGATGAAGTCTATTGGTGATGTGTTCCAAGGTATGTTACTTACAGGTCATCTTACCATTTTCTCTATAAAGTTTTTTCTAGAACTAATGAGATGGTTAAATTGATATGGTATTGAGAAGACATATCAAGGTAGCTGTGGTAAAAAATTCAGCTCTTTATTCACTATAATTTTGGAGATACACTCTGTGTAAGATAGAGTTTTTGACTAGTCCTGAAGCTAGTCAATACACAGGTGTTCCGGGTAAAACAATCATAACGTATTCATAGATAATCCAAATTAAGTGAGACCAATTTCATTGGAAATATTATGGAATCTATTTTCTTTTGTGCGAGTTTCAGAATCTGATGTTAAATATTGAGGATGGGGAATTCTGTACAAGTTTTCTCTCCTGAATAAACCAGAATTGAACAAGGTCTACCATTCTCTCTATAAATTCTTTTTGGGGAGGATTCAAGGAGTGAAACTTGGAGAAGTTTCAGAGAATACATTGAGTAATATTATCTACAGGATCATAGTATTATAATAATTGAAGAATTGCAGAAGTTGAAGAAGCCTTAGGAAGCATTATCAGAGTCTATGTGATGGTTGGTTGATGTGATGATTTAATGTAAAGTTTTATTATCTCTCATACATTCTTTGGTGGAAGGAAGGGGAAAGGATGGATATTTCAACCCTCTCTTGATATTGGAGGTTTATCCCTCCCTTTACATTTGGAAGCTGTAGATACCTTTGGAAGTCATTACTTCCCTTGAACAATAACTATTGATTATTTCTCATACATTGTGCATGGTGTATTGTGGTGTATTGGTGTAACTCTTATACTATGTTTATTTCTCATTGGATATAATTGAAAGTTTTAAGTATAAGTTGAAAAAGGTTTTAAATTGTACTTGATATTGATTCACCCCCCTCTGAGTATCAACACCAACCATCCTATTGTTTCCCTTGATATTGATTTAGGATCCAGCTTGTTGCAGCTCACTGATGCCCCTAAACTCCCTCTTGAAATTAGAAAGCAGTCCCTTACTCTCTGTGAATATTCTCCTCCGATTACCTATGTTTCGAAAATTTTCTTTGATGGAGCCTCTTCTAGAGAGGGTGTTGGTGCTAGAACGGTTTTTGTTTCTCCTATTCAAGAAATTATATCTCTATTCTACAAGTTAGAATTTGAAACTGCCAACAATGTGGTAGAATATGAATCTCTTTTTTTGGGTTTGAGGGCTGAAAAAGACATGGGGATTAAAGAGATATTAGTGTTTGGGGATGTCGAGTTAATTTTCCATCATATCAGAAATATTTATCAGGCCAAGCACCCTCGGCTTAGAAGTTATAGAAATGAAGTTTGGGATCTTGTTGACAGTTTTTTCTTAGCTTTCAACATTTCATTTATTCCAAGGGAAGAGAATTCCATGTATGATTCTCTGGCTATCTCAGCAAGTAATTTCATAGTCCCCTTGCCACATAAGATCAGGTATGATGTAGAAGTGAAATTCAGACCCTCTATGCCTGACAATGTTAAACATTGGAAAGTGTTTGAGGATGATCTTGAGATCAAAAGATTCATGGAGACCGTTGAGGAGTTTTCTGCATTACACATTGATCAAGATCCTGATTCTGAAATAAATCCTCATGCTGATGTTTTTATGAACAAAATGGCTAATCATCATATTGTCCATTTTCCCAACAATCATATCCCAAAGGGACTAGTCCCTTTGGAAAGACTATTTGACATAAATGATATGGAAGTAAAGGGTAAAATTTAAAATGATGATGTTGACATAGCTGAGTGCAATATTGGCACAGAGGAGGATCCAAAATTTTTCAAGCTGTCAAGTAACTTGTTGAGGGAGAAAAGGGTTGAGTACACTGAGCTATTAAGAGAATTCGCTAATGTTTTTTCTTGGACCTATGAAGACCTCAGAACACATGACACAAGTGTCATTAAGCATAAAATCCCATTGAAAGAGGAGGCCAAACCATTTAGGTAGAAATTAAGAGACATAAATCCTATGTTGCTGCCTATTATGGAAAGGGAAGTAAAGAAGTTGTTGGATGCCCAAATCATTGTCCCTTTGAGATATTCAAATTGGGTGGCCAATTTGGTCCCTATAAGGAAGAAGAATGGAGAAATCAGAATCTGTGTTGATTTCAGGAACCTGAATAGAATCTCTAAGAAGGACAATTACCCTTTGCCAAAGATGGAACACATATTGTAGAAGGTGACAGGTGCAGCCATAATTTCCATGATTGATGGATTTTCTGGCTACAATCAAATCTTTTTCCTCCCTGAAGACAGAGAAAAGATGACCTTCACCACTGCTTGGGGCACATTCATGTATGCCAAAATCCACTTTGGATTGATGAACGCAAAAGAAACCTTTCAGCAAGATATGGATATCACCTTCATTGGAGAAAGGGATAAATTTGTAGTCATATACCTGGATGACATAACAATTTTTTCTAGGTGTGATAAAGAACACTGTCAACATCTGAGAAGGGTCTTCTCAAAATGCAGAAAATTTGGCCTCTCCCTCAATCCCAAAAAGTCTCTATTTTCTATGTAGGAGGGAAAACTATTGGGGAACATACTATCAATAGAGGGGTCTGGATTGATTCAAGCAAGGTAGAAGTTATTCAAACCTTGTCACTTCCCAGAACCAAGAAGGAAGTTCAGTATTTCTTGTGAAAAGTTAATTTCTTAAGAAGGTTTGTTTCAAATTTTTCCGAAATAGTAAATCATATCATGATCATGCTCAAGAAGGGAAATGAAGTAAAATGGACTTCTGAGTCCATAGATTCCTTCAACTGAATCAAGAAGGCATTGACTGAGGAATCTATGCTAATCAATCCCGATTATTCCAAGGATTTTATAATTTTTTCCTTTGCTTCTTTTGATACAATGGCAGATGTTTTATTGCAGAAGAATGTTGAGGGGTTGGAGCAGCCTATTTTCTTTTTCAGCAGAGCACTGAGGGACGCAGAGATAAAATATGACATCATGGAGAAGCAGGCCTATGCTTTGGTGAAGGATCTCAAAACTTTTAGAGTCTATGTTCTACATTCAAATTTCATTGCATATGTTCCTTCAACTTCTGTGAAGGAAATTCTCATTCAGCCTGACATAGATGGAAGAAGGAGCAAGTGGGCTGCCAAAATCCTTGAATTCAATCTAGAAATAAATCCCACCAAACTAGTTAAAGGCAAAGGTTTAGTCAAGCTATTGGCTGAGTCTAATTGCAAAGCTTTGGGGGTTATCTTCATCAACACTTTCTCAGAAAATCAACAAGTTGAGTTGTCTCATATAGACCCACAAATCAGCCCTCCATTGGTAGAGTGCATCTGGTACAAAGACATCATATTCTTTCTGCAGGAGTTAAGGCCCCCTGATGGTATGGGGAAAAGAAAGGAAAGAGCTCTAAAACTCAAAGCGATTATATATTTCCTTATTGATCAGGTCTTGTATTGGAAGGACCCTCTGGGAGTGTTTTTGAGATGTCTAGACCCACTAGAAGCCCAAAAGATTATGTTTGATTTTCATGACAGCATATGTGGGGGGAATCATTTCTGGAGAAATACAGCCTATAAAATTCTCAAGGCTAGATATTTCTAGCCTATTCTATTCTCCGATGCCTGTGCAAAAATTAGGGCTTGTGTTAAGTGTAAATTTTTTTTTGGAAAACAACATCTCATGTCCTTACAATTGAAGCCCGTGGTAGCTTTAGGCCCCTTTCAGCAGTGGGGCCTATATTTTATTGGGAAAATTCATCATGCTTCAAGTGGTCAACACAGGTGGATCTTGACTGCCACTGATTACTATACCAAATGGATAGAAGCCATCCCCACAAGGAGTGATTCTCACAAGCTAGTCATTGGTTTCCTTGAAGATATTATGGAAAGGTTTGGTTGTCCGAACATAATCATCATTGACAACACTACATCATTCAAGGCCGAGCCATTGATCAAGTTTTATGAGAAGTTTGGAATTGCATTGATTCACTCTACCCCTAAGGGAATGGATTGGAAAAATTCTCTAACAAGAGCCTTATAAATATTATCAAAACACTGCTAGAGGAAAACAATAAAGCATGGGATTCAAAGCTCAAATTTGCTCTGTGGGCTGATAAAGTGACAACTAAGAGGTCTCTTGGTGTCTCTCCTTTTTATCTTGTGTACAGGATTGAGGCCATATTTCCTTCTCAACTTTCCCTTCCTGTGGAAAAATTCTTTCAGGACTGCTAAGGAGAGCCTGATGATATGATCAGAAGAATACAATAGATGGTAGAAGTGCAACAAACTAGAGAAAAACTGATGGAGAAATCACATGAACATCAATAGAGGATCAAGAAGTCTTTTGAAAAGAAACTGATGGAGAAAGCACATGAACATCAATAGAGGATCAAGCAGTCTTTTGACAAGAAACTAATAAAAGAGGATTTCCAGCTGGGAGATCTAGTACTCAAATGGGATGCACCCAAATAGGACAAGGGAAAGCATGGTAAATTTGAATCCCTCTAGATTGGACCCTTCAAAGTTTCTGAGGTATTTCCAAATAATACTTACAGGTTGCAGAATTTGGAGAGATCTGAAGTTTTTGGTGGCCCTGTTAATGGGAATTTTCTAAAGACGTTTTTTGTTTGAGCCAAGGGTGGCTCCTTCATGTCATTGTAAATACCAATTTCCTTTATGTTTTAATGGCTAACTCCACAACCCAACAGTAAGTCAACTGAAGCTGCAAGTTCTTGGCATCTCACAAGGAGCATGCCATCCCCCATGGAGCCTAATGTTAGCACATATTATTGGTCATGGGGTATTTTCCCTAATAAGTGGCATTCTGGAGAAAAAATAACCAAGAGGGGTTAAAAACCGACTTCCTACCTTTTATCCTAAGTTTTTGGCCCAGGAGCGTTGTGCTAAGAGGCATGTATATTTGGGTGGTCGAGATCTGCTCGCTCAGATCTACGGCGCACAATCCTAGTCAGACCCCCCGAGCATTCTTCCTTTAACAGGGGGGGGGTCCGAGCAGGCGATTTTCTGGTGCGGGCCTTGCACTAACATGGCTCCTCCTCATGATGCTTAGACCCCCTTCACTCAATACCTCTTACCACCTAACCCCCCCTCCGAGCAAGCTGCTTACCGCCTCCTCTTACCACCCTCGCCTCTTGTCAACACCTGTCCCCCACTCAGTATCTCTCCTCATCCATCACATATCATACTCTCTTTCCACCTCTCACTCCCTCACACCTGTCCTCCACTCATCGACCTCTCAACCTATCACCATCTCACCTTTGCATTTCACCCTCTCACCGCTCAACAAATGTCCCACTCATACTCCTTGTCATCGCCACCTAAGCTGGATGTCCCCACCTCTTTCAACCACCGAATCTTCCCCTTTATACCTGTCACCTTTGTGCCCTCTCATCTCCCGACACCTATTCACCCCTACCCCTTCATATCATATATCTCACATGTCGGTCCCCACGCCTTTCCAGTCACCATTTTTCCACCACAGTTTTCCACTTGGCCGCCCATTCCTTGTCATTTCCACATCGATCCGCACCAACCACCTTGCCTTCTCCCCCTTGTCAACATCCATGTCCACCTGCTAATCTCTCCGCAGAGGTCCAATGAACCACCAATCACAGTGATAGGTTCCTCCTTTGACTTCTTCTCGCTCAGATCCCGATGAAGCAGTTAATGANTGAGTATATGTAGGCATTTTTTCCATTTTTTTAGTGTCAATGGTAAATCTAAGCTCCAGATTGTAAATTTTTAATGAAACTTCTAGTTCTCTAGTCACGTGTGTAATTTGAGACTTCTTGTTTAATGACAGTCATCTTTTTGTTCCACCTCTTTTATCTCTAATACTGAAATACTCGAGCATGGATGATCCATTCGAGTGTTGTAACTATATTGTGATGTATGTTTTATTGCAGTGTTGTTATATCATTTTCAACTTTCTGAAGTTTTGGATCCAAGAGGATATTGTATTCAAAGATTTTCCTCCTTAGGCTGCTAGAAGACTGGATGTCCATAGCATACCTTTACATTTTCTCCTCAAGTTCTTCCTCCCGCTCACCCTTACTTCAACTTACTGTCTGAATTTAGATCAAGACCTCATCTTCCTATGCATACCAGCCCAGTTTTCTGAGTAAAAGCGATATCATCCTGAGTTTGCATCCATTAGAACCCCCTTAAATTTATTCACTGTGACATAAAAATTGATAGGTACTTGACTTACCTATGCCGCAATCCAGTGGTGACTTCTAGTTCTAACACATGGGAAAAATGAGCATCTTCTCGATGCTTCTAGAAGGAGAAGCTTCCATGGTGAGGTGGCCTCTAATCAGTTTGGATATTACTCGCTTTTATGATTTAGTGGGATCATCCTAACCTCCTCACCTTATCCTCTTCAAATTATAAAAGGAGAGGATCTCTCATGGATAAAGTTAGATTGAATTGAGTTTGAGTTTTTGGAGATTGGTAGCTTGGTTAGATTGGCTTTGAGTTTTTCTTTGTCAAGATAGATTGTGAGAGACTTTCAGATCTATAGTCTCAGAATTATTGCAGAAATAAGTGTGTGGGAAGCAATGAACAGTTGGAAGGGACCTTATGACATCAAGGCTTTGGTTGTAATCTCTCTTTCTATTATTTAATACAGATGCACTTTTCTTTCCTATATGAATGTTATTTTTCCATATTGTATGATTCCTTGATCACATACATAGTTTCATGTCAAATAATCTTTGTTATTCTTGTCTTTGTTAGCTTGTGTTATTTTGCAGATATTTCTCCATAAGTCTCATGACAGAACTTGGATTGCATTGGCAAAGTCATATCTTCGATATTTAAAAGGTATGTTCTAGATCCATTTCTCATTTGATAATTGGAATCTAAGAAAAGAGTAGTGTATTGTCTTGTTTTATTCTAGTTTCGTGGTGAAGCTAGGGGGATTGATTTGTGTACGCACTTAACAATTATCTTTTTAACACTAACTCCCATCCAATCCTAATTGAGGAAGAGAGTAAAGAGGTCACCCAAGAAGAAGAATATCACATGGAAAATGTTGCTCCACTACAATCTCAAAAGGATGAGTGGATGGAAGTAGTGAGGAAGAAAAGTAAATCTCACCTCCACCAATGATGACATACCAAACTCAAAATTGACATTGAAATCGATTTTAGACATGTACTAGTTTTGTATTTAGTGCTATACTCAATTTGTTTGTGTATACCAATGTAATCCCAGCTTTGAAAAAAGTGTAATGCCAAATGAAAACTCAGTGTAGGGGAATCCATAAGCATTCTATTGGGTGGATTCCACCTATTAGAGGTTCTACTCTTCCATATGCAATCTCTTGTCATATAGTTCAACAAAATTTTTTTTTAATACAAAACCCTTATTCGTCACCATGAAAAAAGAAGAGTTTGTATTATAAATCAACATTTTGTTGTTGTACCATTAAC
>JASDQU010884549.1:16589-30038 GCA_032191745.1 Picea mariana
CTTTTATCTTTCTCACTTATCTGTTTAAGGCGAGTATTGGTGTTCTTTTATAGATATTTTTGTAGCATTCATCTTTTTTTTCTTTTTTGGTTTTTAATAGATTGGAATCATCATCATTGCATATAGAGGAACGTTCTTTAATCCAGTGTGACTAAGATGTGTAATAATGGTGGTCACATGGAGTTTTAAAAAATAATAAAATATGAATAAAAAAATGTCCTCCCACTTGCCAACCAAAATATATAATGGTAATCCAAAGGTATTTGATAAGCTATGATCTCAAGAATCAATGAACTTCTGCACATGAACAACTCCCAATCAAACTAAGCTTTAGGGCTATTTAATCTTTAGTGGATTGAAATCATCATCATTGTTGCAAATACTAAAATATGATTAATGAATAAATATGACATTGTTATAGGGAAAAATACCTAAAGGATAAGCAATGAAATCCTCATTGAGTGGATGAGACTTAATAACATACAAAGGGATAGATAACACATTTATTTTCCTAAGACTAACATGCATGTTAAGAAGTAAATGAGAAAATGAATAAGGAAAAAACATGATTTTGGATGGTTCTCCAAAGTATTCAATGGATTTCATTTGATTTCTACAATATCCCTCGGCCAAACCCAAATGTAAATATAATCCAAGTATCATACCATGTGAATCATACCATGAATACAAGACATCATTTTTGTAATACACCTTTCATGGCACGGTGCACACATATACTGCGGGGATGTAATGTGCACATTTTTTAATACCGCGCGCAGTAACTAAGTGCATGCAATATTAAGGTCAGTGAACCTTTGTGTATATAATATGCATTATAGGATGGTGAGACAGTATTGTAAGCCATAATGATTATGTCTTGGACTTAGGCCAGCACGCCTAGATGTCAAGGGCCAATGAACCTACTTTGTACATGACTCATGATTAATATAAAATACATCACTACGTGCAGACCAACCATGATAAAAGAGATGGGGGACTGAACTTCACCAGTTAGGGAAAGGGAGGGCCAAACGTCAAGGGAATATTATATTAATATTTCCCAAAACATAAAGTATGAATAATTTTATCCTAAGTTCTAAAGTTGGGGACAAGTGGACAAAAGTAACTTCTAATATGACAAGTGTCAAGTTGGGGACATGCATTCATATTGTGGACAAACTTAGCTCAGTGGGGATTTTTTCGGTAGAAAGACCTGACGAACGGAGAACAGGGGGGGAAACCAGTAGGTTGACCATCATTTTTGACAAAGAGTTAATAGTGATTCCAAAAACACACTCAGTTATCCAGTCAATGACTCCATGACCATTTCACTCATACATTCCATTATCCTTGAGACAACCATTCCACCTTTTTGAAACATGTTTCCATGTCCCTTTTGGTTGGTGTACCTGGTTAGCTTGGAGAGGGATTGAAGAAGCAGGTTGTCAGGCCCGTGAGTAGTTCTCTGGGTGAGAGAATTGTTGGGGATTGATTTGCGTAGGTGCTAAACTACAACTACAATGCTCTGAGACTTCTGGTCCGGCCTATTGCTGAAGCCCTGGAAGGGAAGTGGGCCAGCCAAGGGACTGTTGAGTAGAGAAGGGGCACACTTCCTTGGGTGGGATAGGCATGTGGGGAATGAGAGGTTGTAGGTTGTTAGTTGAGTGAGCACCTAAGATGGAGCCTTTCCTGTTGTCCATGAGCCTTAGCCTATATAGGAATCCCTTTACCCTGGGTGGAGTTCAGTCCCAACTCGGGGGTGATTCACTGTTGAGAGTGATGAACAATGTAATCTATAGCTGGGAGCTTTATGGACGGTCTGTAAGTAGTTGGTGACAGTATTTTTAAAGATAAGTATCAATATCAATTGTATGATATATGGATATGCGGTTTTGTTATTTACATGCCCATGTTACGATTTTATCATATATGTGACTATGAATGCTTGTGTGCTTATGGGTAATTTCTTGTAAATGATGCATATCGGTAATTATTGTTATTTTAATATAAAGGTTGTGAGTCACATAAAGTAATGGTTTGTTTATGTTTATATGTAAAGCTTCCACGAGCGTGTTGTATGTATATGTTTTAGTTGCATGTAGTCTAAAGAGTAAATTTAGGTGGCATTGCTTAGTTGACTACTGGGTATACTACTGTATGTTCCGCAGTATGGGAATGAAAGTGTTCCCTAGAGTAGCATGGTCTGCCCTCATGGCTGGAAATGTTACTGAATGGCGTCAGAGCATGAATGGTTTCTCTGGAGTGGCATACCCCGGCCTCAGGTTGGTTGAGGGGGTCGTTACAGTTTGGTATCAGAGCCTCAGTTCAACACTGAGCTTGGATGGACTAGAAGGGTGTAATCGAAGTGAATATTCATAGAAAAGTACCTTCGAAGTGACCAGAATTAGAGTCATAAAGTGTCCTTGGAAAAGGTTCGTGTACTGGCGTGCACGGTAAATTGTGGCACCACACAGAAGATTATTATGCATAGATGCATGCGCTGAAATTAGTCTTGCGTGGTAAGCACACACATAGTAAGGTGCACATGGAGTGCGTAAGTATTGCTTAACGCAGAGGAGTTTTGTTGGTACACATATAAGTACGAGTATAAGTTGTTTCACGGTAGTGTATTCAGTAGTGTGCACAGATATTTGAGCACGAAGGAATATGTTAAACTTGACATGGTGCATGCATAGGATGAAAATGCATAAGGAATATCGGTGCACAGTATCAAAACTATGCGCATTGGATATTGGTGCACAATGCTAGAATAGTGCACGTAAGTAGTCGGTACGCCGAAGAAGAAATGCACATTAGATTTAGGTGTGTGGAGAAGCATTTACCTTGTAATATTGCTCTGTACGATAATATAAATGAATAGGTCAAGTTAATGAGCGCGAATTTTCTTGGAAGGCGAGGAGTCTAAGTTTAAATTGCATAATAATAAAAGAAAAATAAACACATAACCGCATTGAAGCATTAATTTCGAATTTAATTTCTTCCGATTTAGACAGATGAAAATAAAATATAAGATTACAATAAGAACTATTATAAAAAGAAAACAAGAGTTATAACATCACCAGATAGAAATTTTAATGAAACAGTCTAAAATCCGTTTCTGTATTTATATAATCATATTAATCACAAAATTACAAAAGGGTGATGACAACAGTTATCCTGTTGTAAAAAGGGTCATTGAAGAACAAGCCTATCATCTCTTGTACTCTTTACCTCCACTACCAGCTGTTCAAAATTCACTGAGACATGCTTATCTTAGTTGAAGACTTACTTCATCTTAGTGATCTCCACCTTTAAAGAAGATTCTAACCAGACCGGTTGGTTTTCTCCAACACTTTCGACCACTTCAACTATAGATTCCTCCTTCTTATGCCACTTACTCCTTTTCTTCTTAGTGATTGGCCTGTTGATGATTAAATCCTTTATAATGGGATTTGGCCTGATTTCCAATCGTGAGTCTATAACTGGCTCTGTGTGGAACTTAGTTGCTAGAAGGTGCACGAGGACCCTTTCCCAAAAAAGTGATAAAATTATGCTCAATCGGATCCCAAAATATCATGGAATCCAGTACTAGGATAACCATTCGAATGCCATCTCATCCTTCTAAGTATATCCGAAAAAGTGATAAAAGTATGCTCGATTGGGTTCTCATGTATTTACGAGCACAAGAACGGACAAAGACCACGCTCGAGGTTTTTATATAAAAACCATGAAAAATAATAAAAAACACATGATAACAAAGAAAAACATGTTTGTAGCCCTGTATTGAATCATCAAAGTTAGCACGCCTGCAATAATTACACTCAACATGACATTAGTGATTAGTGTTTTAGTCGATAAATAATCAAAAAACCTAAAATGATATAGTAAAAGTAAATAAAATGAGTAAATACTCTTTTTTACCACACCATTTTACATTTCCACTATTGAGCTCAAAAACCCCCTCTTTTACCCTCCACGTTTGGCATCAATTTGCGGGAGATATGAGAGACCATTCAGCGAGCCGTCTGCAAAATTAAGGTAAGCTCTTCATCCTTGACATTTTCATGGTTTAAATTTGTAATTTCATTGGTTAAATTCTCAGTTTTAAGTTGATTTTCTAAGCCCTATATGCACGCTTCCATTCTCGCAGGCAGCCTATACGGGGCCTGCGAGAATGATGCATTCTCGCAGGTGAGCCTTAAGCCACTTGCGAGGTTCTCGCACTGTGCACATAGGGCACTTGCGAGAACCGCAAAGCCCAATTTTTTTTAAAGTTTTTAGCCAATGAAAAATATCAAAATCATGAAAAAAGTTATTAATCCTCTTATTGTGTTCCTTATGCAGATAATTGGCCAGCAACATGGTGCTTGAATGGAGTGAAAGGGAACATGAAGAGGACAATGCAATGGCTGAAAATAACCCACCTACCATAGCTGCATTGAGATATTATGGTCTCTTGAAGTACTTTCGCATCCCGGGCATGAGGGCCCAAGTCAGACTACTAGAGTACCTGGTCCGTATGTGGGACCTGGATCAACAGGTGTTTCCTGTGGGGGTCCACACATTGTCATTAGACATTGAGGACATTTAATTTTTTACCGGATTGTCCCGACGGGGGTACTATGTGAGCCTAACAGGTAGTAGAGGTGGCGGGCTAAAGATGAGTGAGTACTGCAATTTACACTGCGTCCCTGAGGCTAAGAGAAAGAAAGGAAAAGTGGCTATATGGGGGGTATGAGACTTGACCCTCCATACTATCCTTTTCACTATAGCTTGGATGGCTGGGAGTTCTGCTCCTCATATGGCATTACAGAGCTATTTCCAGTACACTATTGAGTGTACTGAGCCTCGAGTGTTCAACTAGGAAGATGTTGTGCTGCGCAGTATAAAAACGCAATTGACCAAATGTAGGTGGGGTGACCTGAAGCAATTCGGTTATGGATCTTTACTGGTATCCTTCTTCCTTGAGCAGGTCCCTTTACTGAGGCTACAGGTGGAGTGGAATTTACCGGCTCCCAGGGATCCACAGATGCTGAGATGGTGTCGGCTCATGGCCCGGCACGTAGCAGGACCAATCATCAGATATGATGATACTTTCTTTGACTGGCTTCAACCACAGATGTTGATGGTTGATGACTATGCTTATGCTGGGATAGATTTCCGAGGAGATCGGGATTTGGTATTACCAGAAGATGCTAAGTGGGGTAACCTTGGTAAGAAGTACACACATTTTCTCTTTTTAAATGTTTTTGAATTTTTATCATATTCAAATTTTTTTGTTTTATATGTTTATCCAAAGACTAATACAAAATTGTTTGTTGATAACATAGATGTGGGACCGTACAGACCTCCCGACACTTCTCCCATCCAGCGACGAGGAGAAGTACCAGCGGCACCACAGTATGCTAAGGATTATCAGGTGGTGGAACAGAATCTAGAGGGCCTAATTGCAGACATTCCAGACATGACTCTGGAAGAGGTTCCATGATGTGATCATCGTCATACTGTAGGGGTATCAGCATCTATGAGTCGACTGCTCCGGAGGGTTGCTAGGGCAGTCGTGTGTTACCGTGATCGTCATCCATGACGTCACTTTGTAGAAGCTATAAGCTTCAATTTTGACATTTTGGTCTTCGGACAAACTTTTGTAAAAAACTCTTTTGATTGTTATATATATACAGATGGCTTCTACCATTTTACTTTATATTGTGTGAATTTTGTTGTGTATGACTCATAAATGATTCAAATGTCTGTCCAATACATAATTAGCCAATGCATCTATTAATGTATTTAGACATCTAGGAATATGTTGATATTCAATGTGATCAAAATAACGTTCCAAGAGGTGAATTCACAAATATACTCGTAATAAAGTAGGACTTCAAATAGAGTAGACATTAATTAACTGTAGTACTACAAGCTGCGAGTCAAGTCGCACAACCAAATGATGAATTTCGAGTGAGATAGAATCAACCAATAATTCAATAACGACGCAATACTCTACAATGTTGTTGGTCGCACGACCGAGATACACACCTCATAAATATACAAGTTCGTTCGTTGGGGCATAGATTGCCCACACAGTGGAAGCAAGGTTCCGAGTACTACGGCTAGCACCATCAGCGAAGCCAATATAAGGTAGTGAAGACTTCGGCATATGGAAATCAAACACAACGTCACATAAAGGCAGAGACTAGATAACGACCAAAGAAAACTATAGTAGCACACACAAAGTATGATACATTAAAATACAAGTACTTGTGCACAGATGATTTATGCATAGTACTTCTTCAAGTACAACCCATTCCTGGGTTCACTCAAAGGGATACCATCGTAATCTACCAACTCATATGCTCCCTTTTCCAAAACTCGGCGAACAATATAAGGACCTCGCCACATGGGTTCGAATTTCCCAGCTCCTAACACATCTCGATCCTGTTCATAGAGAAGAACAAGATCAACTTTGAAGAAAATGCGAGGCTTGACATGCTTATCATAATGGGCCTTGACACGTTTTTTCTGGGTTTCTATTACTAGAGTGGCGTCACGTCGAGTTTCGTATAATCGCATAAGATACAACAGACGTTCTTCTTCAGCAAAAGTGTTGGGTAGGAGTTCGACAGCTAGCTTCAAAGAGGGTATCTTGCATTCTATAGGAAGAATGGATTCCACACCATAGACTAACCGAAAAGGCGTAAACCTAGTAGCGGACTTGACAGATGTCCGGTACGCCCACAATGCTGAAAACAACATTGTGTACCAACTTGTTTTATGAATCCCTATCATTCGTCGAAACATAGTTAGGAGAACTTTGTTAATCGCTTTGACTTGACCATTAGCTTGTGGATAATAGGGCGTTGAGTTATCATGACGAAGACCCAACTTTTCTGTAAGTTCAGACATCATAAAATTCCTAAAGTGGCTACCGTGATCAGTGACGATAGCTTGGGGAACACCAAAATGAGCTATGACATGGTTAAAAAGAAACAAGGCTGTAGTCTTTCCAGTATTGTCGAATGTCGGCATCGCCTCGACCCATTTCGTAAAGTAATCAATGGATACAACGATGTAACCATGCCTCCCAACCGAGTGAGGGTGACATGTCATGAAATCGATGCCCCATTTCGCAAAGGGACCAATGGAGACCACAAGATGAAGAGGATCAGGATGTGACCGAATTTTCTGATTATAGGTCTGGCAGGCATGGCATTTCTGAACAGCAGTAATGAAGTCGTTAAACAAAGAAGGCCAAAAATATCCTACGCATAAGATCTTCTGGGTAGTAGCATACCCAGACATATGACCACCACATGCTCTGGAATGGCAGTCATTCAGAGCTTTCTCAACTTCGTCAAACGTCAGACAACATCAAAAAATAGAGTCAATTCCCCGACGGTAAAGAGTATCTCCGAGGATAATGTATTGATGAGATTGATAGCGTATGCGACGTCGTTCAGTACTAGACAAAGCAGGTCGAAAAGTCTGGGTCTGGAGATATATAATGATATCCCCATACCAAAGATCGTCAGTGCTAATAAGGAAAAGAGATTCATCGGGTAATGAATCCACTGCTACATTTTTCGTTGCAGAGTGAGGAAAATCGCATATCAACTCAGCAAAAACTAAGGATTTCTTGGACTTGGCACGATCGAATTCCATGTCAAACTCCTGGAGTATGACAATCCATTTGGAGCATTTTCCCCCTAGCAATTGACGTGTCAAAATATGTTGCATAGGGTTGCAATGAGAAATCACCGTAGTTTTCCGTGAGAGGATATAGTGCCGGAAGCATTGGACGGCTTGAATGACAGGCAAGGCCAGTTTTTCAACATGTTGATACATGATTTCAGTTGGTGTGAGACTTCGACTCAAGTAGTAAACAACATGTTCGTCGTGCGCATCATCCTCTTGGACGAGAACCATGCCAATAGTGTACTCTGAGGCAACAAGATAAAGGAAATAATCGCGACTATAATCGGGAGGAAAGAGAAGTGGAGTTCGCGTTAGGGACAACTTCAAAGCTTCAAAAGCATTGTTGGCAAAGGCATCTTAAACGAACTCTGAATCTTTCTTTAGTAGCAGCGTAAAACCACGAGTGATCTCGACGTAATTCGGGATGAAACGACGAAGAAAGTTTTCTTTCCCCTGCAAAATTTGCAACTGGCGCAGTGTAGAAGGAGGAGGGAGATTAAGGATCACCTCAACCTTAATAGGATCCACCCGGATCCCTTGACGCGAAACGATAAAACCTAGAAGACGACCGGATTCTACGCAAAAAACACACTTATGAGAATTTAAACGTTTTCGATAGAACTGACAGTGAAAGAAAATAGCGCGGAGGTGAGTAGGGTGATCGACTCTGCGCATAGAATGAGCTGGTAAATCGTCCAAATAGGTTTGAACGATATGCTTTATATCATGAAAAGCATAAGCCATAGTGCGTTAAAAAGTGGCGCCCGCATTCTTAAGTCTGAAAGGGAGTTTCCTATAGGCAAAAGTACCCCAAGGACAAATAAAGGCAGTCTTATGTTGGTCCTCAGGAGCAATGTTAATTTGATTATAGCCGGAGAAACCATCCATGAGGTAGAAGATTTCACTTCCAGCTCAGTCATCGACAATCTGATCGACGAAGGGGGTAGGAAAGTTGTCCTTGGGACAAGCTTTGTTAATATCCCTATAATCAACACATACACGAATACTGCCACCTTTCTTATCAATTGGGACAGGATTGGAAACCCATTCTGTAAGAGCCACCGGATAAATAAAGCTGGCTTTCAAAAGTTTTTCAACTTCGAGCTTGATAGCATCCGCTTTACGGGGGTGAACGGGATGAGGGCGTTGCCGGACGGGTTTAGCGCCGGGGTATGTATTTATCTCATGTACAACAATTGCAGGGTCGATACCTAGCATCTCTTTGTAGCTCCAGGTGAAGATGTCACAAAATTCTTTGAAAAGAGACGTATAGGTGACAATTTCGTCGGGAGAACATGAAGCTCCAATATGAACATTTTCGACAATCCCACGTTTGATGGATATGTCAATGGGAATTGTGGGCGAGATATTACTTAAGTTCCCTTTAGCAAACACATCGTGTGTAGTCGCAGGAACCGTCGAGATGACAACAACGGTCGACGGAGTCGAAATCCGTTGGTAGTTCTCAAGAGTGTGTTGTTCCAGAAAGAGAATGGAACGATGATGTCCATCATCCCAAGGGGTGTCCTCCATCATGGACATGATCATCTCATCAGTGGGAAAAATAACACGAAAAGGATCGGGAGACAACTCATCAAGAGAGGGGGTAGAAGGTATGGCCGATTGAATGGCCTGATAGGTGGATTCAACCGGACTTAACAACATCTCTTCGCCGAAACGAAAATGATCTCCAAGGTCAGGGACTATCCAAGGGTCGGAAGACGCAGGAAGTTCATGAGGCATGGCGAAAATCATGTTGATAGAAGCAACTGACGGACGTGGAACATCAGGCGGTGGAATGGGGAAAGTACCCATTAATGAGGAGTCATTTAAAAGGCTGACACCGACGTTCTCATAACCCGACGGGTTTTTAGAAATAAATGACATGTTTCCAGTACGAGTATCAAAATTGAAGAAGGCAAGTTGGTCAACGGTAACAACCTTTCCTTGATGAGGGAATCACACTACACAGAAAAGTGTTGACACAACAACGCGCATGGAATCAATCCAGCTGCGGCCAAGCAGAAGATTATAATCAAGGGGAGAGTCGAAGACTTCCACTTCAACTTGGACCATTTTACCTTCTAACGTGATAGGCAACGAAGGGAGAACACCGTAAGTCTTAAAACCAGAGCCATTGAAGGCTTTAAGATTATTTTTTGATTCGTTCAAGGGAGGAGATCCAATGGCTTTCCAGCAAGCAAAATACATTACACACATCGAGGCACCCTCGTCTATAAAAGTTCAACAAATATTCTTGTCAGAGACAACAACTTGTATCTGGAATGCTAGTTGAGCGGGTAACCTGGGAATGTGATCTTCCAAGTCAAAGACTATCAAATTTGTATCGGTTGGGCCAATTCCACCTATAGCTTTTAACAGTGCCTTCCGTTGTACAGGACAAGATTGAAGGACTTCAAGGGCTGACATCGCTGAAGGTGCCTGGGCCAGATCTTCAACAATGCTGTAGTTCTGGGCTGCACGAGCATGAGGATTGAAAGTCGATTTCCTAACGACACCCTTAGGGGGGGGTCGCAGAACTGTGTCAAGGCTCGGTCGTTCGAGATGAAGAGGACCGTTAGTAGGTGGATTCATTGGAGAGGGTTGTACCAAAGCAGGAGGTAAATCGTCAACCTTATCCTTAGATGGAGTATAATCTTTGGCTCTAGTCATGAGTGCAACGTTGTTCTGCTTAGAATCACCAGTACACATCAAAACATATGATGTAGTAGAAGAGGATGGTTGGTCATGAATGACCAACTGAGCCTATTATTGAGACGGGAAGGGTTGGGACAAGACAACCGGTGTAGGGGATTTTGGGGTTCTCTGAAGGAACTTAGTGACTTCGGCACGTCGTGGACAATCCTTCGTGTAGTGATCATCACCACAGATAAGGCAAGGGTATCGGGGTTTTCACTTATCCCGGTCATCAATAGGAGTAGTTTTAGGTTGCTTTGCTTGATTATTATTTTTGCCCTCTTTATTCTTACCTCTCCCCTTTTTAGATTTGTTTTTACCAGCCGGGGTAGATTGGACAACATTTACCTCAGAAGTTTTGCCGGTGGGAGTGGTAGGAGACGGAGCATTTTGAACATTAGAAGAAGAAGATTTAGGGTTTGTGCTTGAAACAGAATGTGATTGAGCTTTAGCAGTACCAATCACACCGTCAGCCGCATGCGAGGCAGCTGGAGTAGTTGAAGTGTTGGAAGCATTAGGACGAGGTAAATCAGGTAGTAAATCATAAAGAGTTCCCGTTTGTGAATAAAAAAGATCAAGATATTGAGCACGACTTATAGCCTTCTCTTCCGTGACAACGCCACCCATGGAAATCTCCTTACCGATTTTGTTCATAAATGATTTTGTAAACCATTCTTCCAGTAACTGATCAGGGAGCTCAAGTTTAATGAGACGTCGTCTCCTTCGCCACTCATGGATGTGATCAGATATATGAGTGCCTTTGTTCTATTTGAAGGAAGTCAAAATCTCAGTCCCTGTATCATAACAGATCAGTAACTGGTAATGCGTAAGGAAAGCCATAGCTAGAGTGTTGAAATTAGAGAAGAAACCTCGTGGCAATTTGATATACCACTTCGCAGCAGAACTGGTAAGGGTTCGTTGAAAAAGACATAAACGAATAGAGTCATCCATCAATGAGTTGGATGAACACCATAAGTGAAAAGTCGTAACGTGATTGTTCGGTTCCTCTCCCACTTTGTCGTCGAATTTAGGAATGTCCGATGGAAGCTTGGTCGGAATAATAGGCCATTGGGGAGAGTGATGAATAGGATCGTTCAAAATCCTAGACAAATCTGGAAAATCCAAAGTAGCAAGAAAAGGTAATTGTCGATTCACCTGCGGGTACTGGTGGCTTTGAGGTGGAAGCCCTGTCGGAAAACCAACAGGACCGTAAGTAGTCTTCCCATAATGGGAAGACACAGGCTGATTCAGTGGTGGTTGGAGAGGATAATAACTTGGGGGATTGTATCCTTGAGTGGGGACATGAGTTTGAGCATTCATACCCCAAATAGGATTGGGTATACCTGGATATGGTTGGCCTATAGTAGGGATAGGCAACTGCTGCCCCCCAGTCGTTTGAGAATTTTGTATCATTTGATTCCAATACTGGGCCAAAGAGGGAGGTATATTTTGTCCAAAAGGTGAGGTTGGTCCCCCGATCGTAGGCAGAGTTCCAACCGGAAGTTGTGTCCCAATCGACGACAATGTAGTAATTGGAATGTGTCCGGTAAGAGGAAGTGGAACCGTACCACCTTGTCCACCAACAAGAATCTACAAGTTTGGTGTAATGGACGGGATAGTGCCACTAGGATTAGGATTGCCAGAAGGAAATTGAGGGAGTGTCGGAATAAAATCGGGAATAGGGTGCCCAGGAAAAGAAGGACCACCAAGAGTACCAGATGGGGTTTGTGGAGGTGTTGGAACATAAGCATTCAACAAAGCATTCAATGCATGGTATCCGGGTGGTAGTGTCGGAGTGACATCGGGCGTTCGCTGTGTGTTTATAGAAGCAAGACCAACTGTAGTGAACCCGGTTGGAACACTCGTAGTATTCGCGAGATGGGCCATCTCGTCAGGAAGAGTAAAGTGATAAGTGGTATTCAACGGTATAGTCACTGTCTTAGAAAACACCGGAGGGTTGATTTCGGAGACCATAGGCGAACCAGGACTAAAAAGGGTCCTTCGGAAATCACCTGCAGACCAAAAAGGATCTTGGCCTTCTACACTGGGAAAAGGCCCAACGGGTGATCTAGAAGAGGCAACAACTAAGTCGCCGAAAGAATTCAGTCGTCTAAAAGGGCGCTGAGAATCACTGGGAAGTCGAAAATCCTCTCGAGTATTTGAAATTTGAAAACGTTCTAGAGAATCAGTTTGTTCCACTTGTGGTGTGGTGACGACTGGGACTTCACTCTACGTCGGAGAACCTCCAGGTGTGCTTGTGGGCAAGGGTTGTGAACCTTCCAGATGATCTGGAGATAAACCCTGCATTCTACGTGAACGATGTGGAGGAGCTATTGTAAATGAGTGACAAACTTCACGAAGAAAATCCTATGGTCAACTTCGAGAAACAAACAACATGCGCTAGTAAACAAAAGCTAGGAAGCAACACCAAGCAAACAATACCTTCTAATTTCGAAGCCACTAGTTGGTGATGAAATCCAACATCGCAACAACGAGACGAGGAGGGGCAGGGCTAGGGTGGAAAAGTTACGCTGACGACCTGCTTAACAGACTTTTACCCTGGTGCAAGCTCCCACACATAATCGTGGGTATACCCTCCAAGGATTCTGAGTGAGTTTGGTCAACGTCAATTCCAGGTACCGTGAAGACTTTCCCCTCCACTGTCACCTTGGGTAAGAACCTAGAAAGATAGGCCACTAAGGTCACCACCAACAACAATAAAGCCTGGGGGAACTGTCGACAGTCCGATCCACACGCAAGGGCAAGGTGTCGAGCCCGCAATCAACTCAAAAGGCTTCCACTCATCATTGTGGGTATACCTTCCAAGTGATCCCCATAATACATGCAATCTCTACACTGATATCAACAAATCAGGGTGAGTAACTCTGCCAATATCAAACACAATATGTTATTGTGTGTTTTGTGCTTTTGGAGAGTGTATCTCTCTTTCTACTCCAAAGCGCTAGCCTAGCGAAATGTTGGTGTAAAAGAGCCCTAGAAAAGAGTTACTAGATAAATTTTATGATTACGCAATGTTATTAAGAGCTGTTGTTTACTCAA
>JASDQU010884550.1:77453-89819 GCA_032191745.1 Picea mariana
GTCAACATGTCAAACATGATCCACCCAATACTTGCTATAGATTAGTATATCATCAAAAAATACTAACACAAATTTTCGAAGGAAGGGATTGAAAATGGAATTCGTCAACCCTTGGAATATGGAAGGTGCATTCATAAGGCCAAAATGCATGACCAAAAATTCATAATGACCTTCATGAGTTCGGAATGTTGTTTTTGTGATATCTTCTTCCTTCATTAAAATCTGATGATACCTTGAATGAAGATCCAACTTTATGAAGTAGATTTCTCCATGTAGTTCATCTAACAATTCATCAATGACGGGAATGGGAAACTTATCTTTAATAGTGATCTTGTTGAGCTCTTTATAATTTTGACACATATGCCATGAGCCCTCTTTCTTGAGTACCATTACCATCGGTGCAGATTAAAAACTTTGGCTAGGTATAATAATTCCATCCTCTAACATTTATGCAACCATATGCTCAATTTCACTCTTCTGGGAATAAGGGTATTTGTAAGGCCTGTTGTTAGGAGGAACACTCCTAGAAATTAGGTGAATAGCATGATCATGATTGCAAGTGGGTGGAAGACCTCTAGGAATGTCTTCAAATACTTTGGAATGATTATCAATGATCCCTTGGAGATCTAGGGGAATACATGGCGTAGATGTTTGAACATCTAGTGAGAATAGTTGTACAATTACACCCTGATGCCCCTTTTTCAATAATTTTGTCATGCCATTAGAGCTTATCACCTTACCGGGTTTCCCTGTGATACCCCTTAACTCAATTTCCTTTCCTTCCAATTAAAATTTCATGAAAATTTCTTGAAAATTAAAGGCCATTGTTCCCAATGATTGTAACCATTGGACTCCTAGTATGACATTAGCACCACCCATGGGTATAGAAATCATTGGACTATTCATTACATACTCTCCCATAGTGAGATTGTTCTTATGGAATTTTCCTAAGAAATTGATAGTTCCTCCATCTGCAATCATTACTTGAAACTCTGGTGCTGGATATATAAAGAAATTGAGAGATTTGGCTAATTTATAGTGAATGAAATTATGAATACTACCATAATCAATTAGGACTATTACCTTTTTATTTTTGATATATCATTCAATCTTGAGGGTTTGAGGAGTTTTAATTCTATCCAATACATGGCATGATATGGTGGGAGTCAACTCTTCAGAAGAAATATCTTCTATGTTTTCATCTTGAGATGGTTCTTGTTCTTGTTCTTGTTCTTCCTCCTATTTACAATCTATGTAGAATAATTTATTCTCACCACACTTATTTCCCTTACTGTACTTGATGTCACAATTAAAGCATAAACCTTTTTCTTTTATTTCCTCCAATTTTTGAGGTGTCAACCTTGTAGGTTGAGGTGTTTTAGAAGAAGGAACATTATTCTCTCGATAGATGTTAGGAGTGGTCCTTCTAGTATCCATAGCCATATTTTTACTTTCAACATTTCTCGCCACCTTGAACGCATTCTCCAATGGTTTGGGTTCCCAAAGGAGAAACTCATGTTGAATGTTATCCATTAAAGTTCCTATGAATACATCAATCAGGTGCTCATTTGGAATATATGTTACCTTTATATTCAATCTTTGAAAGTTCTCAATGTGTTCCGCAACTGAACCCTTTTGCTTGATATTTATCAATTGGCTGAAGAAGGTATTGCTCCGTGTATCCTCATAGTATGTTATCATTTATTCCGTGAAAATTGTCCAAGTGACAAGTGATTTGTGAGAAAAAAGCCATCAATACCACACAAAATTGATTGGGTTCTAAATATAAAGATGCAATTCATACGTTTTGTGTGTGTGGCACATCATGTAGATAAAATAACTTATCCATCTGGATTATTCATGTGATTGGATCCTTGGCATCAAACTTCCTCATATCGATCTTACCCAAAGTTGGAGTTTCTCCAATCTTGATTTATCTTCCTTGTGTCCTCATCGTGAATTTCATGGGATACATTTTCACTTTTAGGTGGCCTCTCTATTAACAAATTTTTAATCCTTTCATGATCTCCCTTTTTAATCCATCCATATTAGTATCCATTATTGCTTCCAACTTAGCTTCAATTGAATCCATCATCCCTTGTAGTTCATATTTTGTTACTGGCTTCTTTTGTAAATCATTTATGTCCCTGCACATTTCTTCATCTTCATCAAGAGTACAATAAGGATTGCATGAAGGATTATTTGGTGTATAAGTTCTCTTTTTTGGTGGCATGTTGGCCAAGTATCACTTTTAAACCTTGATTTCGAGGTGGTTCTACTAGACAATCTTTCTTCTGTTGTATCTTCAAAATTTCATCCCTTCTAGGTCTGAAAATTTCATTTTGTATTTATATGATACTTCTTCTCTAAAATTCCATGGGACTGATCAAAGATGGATGTGCCAAGTGGAAGTTATGGTAACTTCCCCACACCTCACTGATTTATGGACCTTCCAGGAGTGTGTACTTGTAAAGCGTTCCAAGAACACAATACATGATATTTTATTATGAAAATTGCACCATAAATACTTAAGATTGCCCACTTCCCAATGCAACTAGTCTCACTTAATTTGGATACTCAATGAAGAATATATCATTGTTTTACCTGGAACACTTGTTTGAGACTAGTTAATATGACTAGTCAACTACCCTATCTTACACAGGGTGTATCTACAAAATTAGAATGACCCAGAAGCTAAAATTTTTATCACATATACCTTGATAATTTATATGAATATCCTCTAGGTTTTAGGGTTTTAAACATCACAGAAAAAATTTTATAGTGAAAATTACGCGATGACTAAATTCAGGATGATTCCAAAACCCTATCTTACACAAGCTATATCTCTAAAAGTATAAGGCCTCAGAAGTTGAAATTTTAACCCCACGTACCTTGATATGTCTATTAAATATGCTCGAAGGATTTCCTTCTGAAACATCATAGAAAAAAAATTATAGTGAAAATTACAAGGTGTCTCAGATACAACAGCGAAACCCCAAGACCTTTATATCTGATACCAAATGTTAAGAACCAAATATCAAAATAGCATAAAAAAACCTCAGAATAAGTACTAAATGCCTAGAAAAAGAGAGAATTTCATATAGTAAGCCTCTTTGAGTGGGAAACCTCCTTATACATCACATAAATTTACAAATACAAGATGATTCTAAATGAAAAGGTCTCCTTGGCATATATAGGAGACTAGGAGTTACAATTACAACTAATCGACCCAAGCCGACATAAATAAAATAAAAATACTAATGTAATATGCCCCAATTAAGGGGTATTGTGCCAATATTTAGGGCTTAACAGGCTCTGACTTATATGGTTTCACTTGCTTATAAAAACTCCATTAGCATTAGGGTTAACAAGGTTGAAGTTAATATGATATGTTCTAGCTATATAGTTTATGGACCTAGTTAATCTCCATGACTACAAGCATATCAAAGATAATAGTCAAGTAAGTTTCTATATTAGTGGTTCATTTTTTATTTGCAAGGTATTTTCTATTTAAAACTTCATGTAATGGACTACAAGGTCACATTTGATTTTTAGTCATAGAACATGATAATTTAATTCATTGAATCCATAAATATTATATCAATATCAAATCATTTGCTTGCATCCTTTAAACAAAAACCCATACTATTTTGGGAGTTATATTTATAAAATACCAAAGATCATAATTATGAGAGAGGTTATGAATTCCCACCTTGTGAGCATCATTGTCTTCCAAATTTGCATTTCAAGTTGATTCATGTCCTTCTTTCTCTAGCTCACTTTATAAATCTCCCAGGATCAAAGTGTGGTGACTTATAATGAACAAACATCACTTGAGAAAACTAAGATTTAATAATGGAATTAAAATTTCCACCATTGCATTCAATGGGGCCATTCACAACAAGGATTATGGATCTAAAACACTTTCCAAAGGTGATAGCATCATCATAGTCGATGTGTTGCATCCAATACTATAAGGTTGTCTTGAAGTAGTTGGTGGGGTCTTGTTCATCTCTCTCCACTTCATTTAATCCGGAACCCAATGTCCTCTTGGGATGGGTCATAGTTTAAATTCCCAAATTCATCTATTCCTTGCAACAATGCTAATACAAATCATGAACTAACATTAATATTGGTATTGATTCTTTATTTTTCCTTTGTTATGGAAAATAAGTAATGTGGACGACCATGGAGTTGGCATAAGTGAGGGTCAGACAGTTATGGACCTCACACAAGGGAGACCTGAGACAATGGATTTTATATTGTCCATATCGTATCTATGGAATGAGAGAGAATATAGAGTAAAGAGAGAGAATATTACTACAAGATGCTAGAAAACATCACTAGTAAGATGCTTTTACCAACTTTTAGAGAACATTTATTATGATACCTAAGATTTATTTTTATGAAATTCACTGCAATGGAATTATGTGTTGTGTTTCCTTGCTACCTTACAAATAATTAATGGGTTTTACAAAGATATATTTTAAACCTATTAACCTCTCCTCTACTCTCATCCTAAAACTAGGGGAAGTGAAACCACTATTAAAGCGTATAAAGTGTCTACACTATAGAAACCCATTTTCAAAAAAAAAAAAAAAATAGAAATAAACACAAAAACACATGCAATATCCCATTGCACAATTCCCTTTCATGGCCTCACATTCTTTTAAAGTTATCAATAAATGTTGAGATGACAACTAAATACAACAACTTAGGATCTCAATGCCCGAGAACATGTATAACWTAGGATCACAATKCCATAGAATTTYAGGAAAGAAAAKCAWTTGTCCTGTCTTTTATTTCCATGCRAAGTATTTCCCATCTATCATTTGCATGGGAAGTATGTGGAAATGATTTTGTATCTAGGTTAGCAGACATTCCCTTATAGCCCTAGTTTTGGCCTTTGAACGATCCCTAGTAGCACAAATGAAATTATGCTTCTTATGCTTAGCTTAGTCCCTATGTTGGCCTCWGTATTTGAAAAATATAAACGATTGTCATAAMAATTTATTTGGATGGTTGTACTATCCATTGGAGAGGATAGAGATCTCATATTTAGAGTTCTTAGGGGTTTGGATTGTTTAGTTCATAAGAGGGATATTTTTCCTTTCTTTGATTTTTATTTTCTTCTGTCGAGGAAAATAGGAGTAGGGTAGGAGAAACCGATGTCATAGTCGTATCCAGAAAAGGAAGTAGTAGGATACCAAATTCACCATGGCTCACTTGACATATTTTATATTGTTGGTTGACTATAGAAGCTTCAATATGAACCGATTAGTTTTTTATTTGATTTTTTTCTTTATTTCTCCTTTCTTTGAATTTTGTTTTCCTCTAGAAGGGAAAGGAGTAGTAGGGTAGGAGAAACTAAAGTTGTATTAGTAGATAGAAATGGAAGCAGCTAGAGAACAAATTCACCAGGGTTTTCTTGACATATTTTCTATTGTTGGTCGACTATGGAAGCTTCAATTTGAACCAATTGATTTTTTCTTTGATTCTTTTCTTTATTCTACCTTTCTTTGAGTTTTATTTTATCCTTCAAGGGAAAGGAGGAGTAGAAATAGGGCCCTATCATGGTGCATGGAAAGATGAATACATGTCCCTCCATACACAATAAGAAAAACAAATATTAAATGTAAAGAGAGCATGTGTTGTATGGAATGGAATGGAGATATTGTATTAATTATTGATATATCATATTCATCTACAATATGTCGACCTCCTCAATTGTAAGTCATTTTTAATCTCATATTATGTCAATGCTTGATTGTCTCTATTGTAAGTAAAATAGGCATCCACACTAAACCCAGTAGGAAAGAGAAAACATATTTAAGTAAGAAAGTAAATGACAAAACAATCACACAATACTCAGAGATTTTACCCTAAAAACCCAACTCAAGAAAACCATCATTCCTTGATATTCTTTCTCTCTTGTTGTCTTATTCATTTAGAATAAAGAGTTACATGACTTGTTGGAACAGGGGCAGACCCAGGGATCAGCTCCAAGAGCACACCAACAAGCCCTAGCTAATGGCCCTTTTGGCAACACTTGCAAAGCAGATGCAGTCTCACTCGAAGCAGCTATGAGGGGGTTGCAAGACAGATATTTCTACAACTAGGGGAATATCAAGTGGATGTATTGCAACAACAACACATCATGCATCTATCATTCAACAAGCTAGATCTATCCTTCACAGCTATAGATTTGATCTAATACAATAAGGCAGGTAACAATATAACAATGATAGAGATCAAAGAATCAATCACACACACAACAACAGATGTATGTGGTTCACCCTCTCTTTAGGGCTATGTCCACAGAACTGTGCTTATGATTCATTAAGTTAAAGCATACAGTTCTTATCTACGCTCTCATCTAGCAGATCCTCTTTCTTCTCTCTCTTTCTCTCCCCTTCCTGCACACCCAGCTATAGGACTTGACCTTCACACACAACAGAAGATCTTACAATACCAGAAGGCTTCCTCTCTCTCAGCACTTCTCTCTCTATATACAATGATCCCTCACATAATACTATATCTAGATCAAAAAAAATATTGTACTGCAGAATTACCAAAAAAACCTAGGCCCTTTAGACCTCTATTTATACATTACAACACCTCACCGACAGCCTTAGGCCGAAACCTAGGTGCCAAAACCCTAGCTCAACTTGACCCACTTTTCCAGGCTTCACCAGCTTGTCTTTCCTTCCTTCTTTCACGGTGCTCCAAAGCATCCAACGGTGGCTTTTTCCTCTTGCTGAGTTGCCCACGATCCATATTCCTTGCTGATATGTCATCCTTGATCTCCTCATCCAATGACTTTCATTTCCTCGCTTCGCTCCATCTTTTCTTCTCTTTTTCTCACTTCGACCCATTGATAGTCACTGTGTCTCCCGTGAAGTTCACTTTTCAGCTTTTCTTCCTTGTTCTTTTCTTCCTTCCATAACCAAGGGCCAACAGGCCCCCAACACTCACCTGTGAATCGTCCCGAGGCACTTCAGATCTGATCCTTCTCTGTTTTGATTCGACTTTGGACTGCATAGCGCAACCCTTGCTTGCTACTCTATGCCTCCTTCACATCCTTGTGCAGACTATCTTTTCTAGGTCTGGTACCTAGTTTCAACTGCACCTGGTACCTAGACCCTTTTTCTCATGCTTTTACTGAGAACTGCGAGGCAACTGGTTGTCATAGTACAACTTCAACCGAATCCCATTCACCAATCCTTCTTCCACTCTCCTTTCAATGTCTTCAGATGTGTAGCTCCTCCTTCTTTATCATAGGTGATCTCATATGGTCCAAGCCAATGTGTTTTGAACTTCCCTGGGTGTTTTATAAACTTACTGTCATACACAAGTACCAAATCACCTTGTTTGAATGCCTTCTTCTTGATGTGCCTATCATGATATGCCTTCTCTCGTTCCTTCTGAACCTATTGGTGGAATCATGCAATGAATCTGTCATCTTCTAGTTCAACCAACTGTGCAAGCCTTTCCTGAACATCACCAGTGTCATCCATACCTGTAAAAGAAGAAATTCTTAAGCTTGGTACCAAGTATTCCATCGGGAAAACATCTTCGAGACCATAAACCAACTTGAAAGGGGTTTGCATTGTTAGTTTCTTGCAAGTGGTTCAATAGGCCCATAGTACTGCAGGTACTCTTAAGTCCCAGTCATCCCTATTCACAATGCAAATCTTCGTTAATTAAGTCTCAAAGATATTTTTGAATGCTTCAACTGTTCCATTTTCTTGTGGATGGTAAGGTGTACTCTTCTGATGGTGGACTGCAAATTCTTCAATCAGGGCTTCAACTTTCTTATTGATGAAGTGTGTACCTTAATCACTCATAAGGATCTTGGGGCATCCAAACCTAGTTATTATATCATCAAATATAAAAACGCGTAGCTGTAGTTGCACTACAGTCTTTAACTGTTCTGGCTTCGGCCCATTTGGTTAAGTATTATGTCGCAGTAATGATGTACCTATCTCCTGTGTGCTTCCCTGGTGGGTTTATAGGTCCCAAGAAATCAGTGGCCCATTTTTCAAATGCTTGTAGGTTCATCTATGGTGCTAATGGCATTTCATCTTGTCTAGATGGTTTCCCAACTCTCTAGCACACATCACAGGCTCTAGCATAATCCTTAACATCTCTGTGTAAGGTAGGCCACCAAAGGCCAGCTCTCAGGACCTTCTGTGCAGTTGCTTTCCCTGTGTAGTGTCCTCCTGTGATGCCTTCATGAGCTTCTGCAAGGATCAATGGTCGCTCTGTCTCCATAACACATCTTCTTAGTACCTCATTAGGTCCCAGTTTGTATAGTTGACCAGCTATAAGTGAAAAGTATGCAACGCACACCACTAGTTGTTTCTTCTGGGGAATTGTATACTCACTAGGTGCCATTCTTGTTGAAAGGAACTGGACTATGTCTGTGAAGTGGTCATCAATATTTCTAATGACGAGCAGTTGTGCATCCAGTAGTGTATCCTCCAAACTGGTGGGTTCTTCGCTATGTTATAGCCTCAACAAGTGGTCAAGACCCTTGTTCATTCTTCCTGGCTTAACTATGATTTCAAAATCATATTCTTGAAACAACAGAATCCATCTTCATATTCGCCCCCCCAACACTGGCTTGTTGACTAGATATTTCAGCGTGGAGTGATCTGTAAACATTTTAAAGTGTCCTCCCAACAAGTAGTGGCGGAATTTTTGCAACACATACACCATAGCTAGTCCTTCTCTTTATGTAGTGGTGTAGTTGATCTCCATTGTAGATAGCTTCCTACTAGAAAAATCTAATGGATGGTCGATCTCCCCTTCTCCCAGTTGTGCCAGTACTGCTCCTAATGCAATAGAGGACGCATCGATGTGCACATGAAACTCCTTGGTCCAATCTTGAAAAAACAGAATGGGCATAGTGACCATCTTCTGTTTCAGCGTGTCGAAGCTCTGCTGGCATTGGTCTGCCCAACTAAACTGACAGTCCTTCTTCAACAACTTCTCCATCGGTGTTGTGACTTGGGCATAGCCTTTAATGAATTTCCTATAATAGCCAGTATGTCCTAGCGCAGTGCACAGTTGTTTGACCGAAGTAGGAGGTGGAAAATCAACTATAATTGCAGTTTTAGATGGATCAACCAGCAATCCTTGCTTGCATACAATATGGCCTAAAAACACTCCAAATGGGGAGAAGAAGATGCACTTCTTCAGATTCAAATAAATTTGACACTGCTTGCATTTATCCAACATTAGCCTTAGACATTCAATATGATTTTTCAACAAACTAAACACAATCCATTCATCAAAATATGCTTCTTAAAATTTATGAAAAAATTCTTTGAATGCTTCAACCACCACCCTGGAAAAGATGGTTGGGGAATTCTTCAGTCCAAATGGAATTACTGTATATTGGTAAGATCCCCATTCTGTGGCAAACATGGTCTTGTGGTGGTCCTCCTTCGCAATTCAGATCTGATGGTATCCTGAAAATCCATCTGTAAAATAATATACCTCCTGGCCTCCCACGTTGTCTAATACTTCATCAGTGAATGGTGTAGGGAAAGGGTCATGCAGAGAGGCATCATTCAACTTTCTGAGGTCCACAAATATCATGATTTCTCCTGTCTTCTTGTCTTGCACGACCATAGGGCTAATCCACTCTGATTCTTCGACAGGTTCAATAATCCCTGCTTCCATCATTCTGTCGAGCTCAATCTTCAATTTTTCCTTATATTTTGGGTTCAATCTGTAGGGTCTTTGCTTGATTGGCTTCACACCTGATTTCAAAGGGATCCTCATTTCTCCCATAGGACCTTTGATACCCTTCATATCAGTGAACTTGGTCGGAAACAAGTCCTGATATTCATGCAGTGACTCTGTAATCTTGTCAATAGTAGCAGCATCCCAATAATCTCCAACATTGGCAAGCTTCGGTGTCTCCTCTATCCCAATGTTGACTTTTTTAATCTTGATTGGCTAACCAATAAATGGTATCTCAACTCCTGGTCCTTCCCCAATTCTTTGGCCTTCTATTTCAATGATTTTTACCTTCCTGGAATCATTGTCATCATCGATATTGATGTTGTAGCAACTCTACAATTTCTGGAGAGGTGTAGTCCATTCGTCCTCTTCTTGTTCCATAGGGAGGCTAGATGCTTCCTTGAATACCTTCTTTCTCACAATCTGTAATGCTTGGTCTACTAAAGGATATTCATTTTCAAATAAAAATGTGGTTACAAAGTTCTGAATCATACCTTCCTAATCTGTAGTGACAAGGTGCAACTCTGCTTGAAGGTACCAATTGATAGGGATCGTTTCCAGTGTGCTAATGAATCTGTGCACCCATTGTTCTCGAGGAATGTCACTCCATGCCTCTTTGTAGCTTTGTACGTGGTCCTTTGGGAAACTTCGATCGATATATTTTACTTCGCAACTTATTGCTTGTGTTGAGAACCGTGCTATCATCAAGGTTCGACATTGTGTCCATTCTGTGATATTTCTTTTATGCGTCCCCCACCATCTTGCTAGTGTAGCTTTCAGGGCCTCATCCATTGCCAACAATATCTATTGTGTTGGTACACTTGTTTCAAAATTTGATAGGAAGGTTTCTAAAGGGTTCAGACCGTCAAATGTGGGTAAAGTGATCACTATTGTGCCGATCCAGTGAACTTCTCTGGTTAATCTAGCACATCTTCTGGTAGATACTTCATACATTTGGTTCTGCCAATTCTACAACACTTCTTCTGAATCTGATGAGCATGCGTTGTCACTTCACCAGCTTAGATTCCCATCGGCTGTAGGATTGATGTAATCCTATTGTCTGGTTGTTAGTTTGTAGATATTTTCCAATTCGTATGCGTGGTCTTCTTCTCTGATGGGATTTGTGTATCGTTGACCCTCATCTGGATCTAAGGGTGCAATGACCCAAAGGCCATATATTTAAAATGTCATATGCCTTTTCTTTAAATCAACAATATTAGAATTTTCAAAGGCCCAATCAATTCCTAGCAATGCAGGATAAGGGAAGCTATCATCAATAATTTCAATTACCTCAAAATCTGCAAAGGTTCTAACTCCGTCGATGTCCATAGGGACATGCTCCAGTCGTCCAAATGGGCTGACAGCTTGTTGATTAGCCATTCTAAGCCTGAAAGGGGAATAGATCAACCTCGGTTTTCCCATTAGTGCCCAAGTTTTCTTCTTCATGACATTGACCTTCGACCCTAAGTCGAGGACCACATAGTCTATATCAAACTCTCCTATTTGAGCATTCAAATGTAATTCTTTATTTGTCCTTCTCTTCTTACCAATTTGGTGTACTTCCCTATTCAATAAGGGGTCTATCTTCCCTAGCTCATACTGCCTGATTAAGTTATGTAGTTCTTGCACAACGTTCTCATCCTGAATTAACTTAATACAAGTGTATAAAAATTCAATGAGCTTACTAACCTCTTTTCCTCCTTTTGGTGAAGATAAATGATCAAATACCTGAGGCATCCCATATTCTCTAATTTATGGTCGTGTTTTGGAGGAAGAAACTTGATCTGCTTTGAACTCTTTCCTTGCTTCCTCAAAGATTTTTCTTTCTTTCTTCACATCAAAATTTTGGGTCTTCTCTGCAGCTTTCCTGATGTCGAAGTCTTCTATGATATTTCCTTGGGTCATTCTATATTCTCCTATGGTAGCACCTCCTCGAGTAATAACAATGACTCTAGGGTCTGCTCCGCGAGGTTCAACATAGATCAATTGCACTTGTGGGTTCTTTTGGGGTCCTCATCTTTCCTTAAGCTTGGATAGCAGCAGAGGGCAGTCCTCAATGACATAATCAAAGGAGTTGCAATAACTGCAAGTGGTACAAGGGTTCTGATAGTCCCTTGCTAGATGTCCTAGTTGTGCACAGCTATAACAGATTATTTGTCCTAGGCCTCAGCCCATTCCTCGTCCTCATCCTCGTCCTCTGTATCCACCGCAAGGATTGAAGTTTCCTTTTCCTGGGGAGTTATACTGCGCATTGTTTCCTTCTTGATATACTTCACCTTGGATCTTGTATATGTCTCTTGATCTTTCATGCATGAGATCATAAGCTCTGCAATATCTATCGTCATGAACTATTGATTTACATAATGTGCAATACAAGTTTGTGGGTGTCTAAAAGTATTTCTGCATGTAATAGCACTCACTAGGGTGATGTCGATTTTTGCATACTTCGCACCAAGGTAAGGTGACTTGCTTCAAGGGGCTCAAAGCTCCAGAAGCCAAGTATTCATTGAATAGAGGGAAATGTTCCTTGACTTGACCTTCTGATCTGCATCTGACACACCAGATGTCTTCTCTTTTGTATTTTCCCTTGTCTTTCTTCATGTATTCGACTTG
>JASDQU010884551.1:0-21588 GCA_032191745.1 Picea mariana
TTGCCTTAGTAATTTCAACAGTCATTGTACACTTCAATCAAGAGATTATTGCATGATAAAGGGATATTAACTATGGAATCAGAGAGCTAAACTACCATGCATGCATGGGGCAGTTAGGGGAAAAACTAAGGAAGGTTTGAGATGGAGGGGGAAATGGATAGAGAAGAGCATAGTAAAGATAAATATCCTATTATGATGGATCAAGAGGAGATCCAATAAATTATGCAGAAGGAAGAACAACACACAGCGGAAGACCCTACCGGTATAAGCTCAATAGGAAATAAAGAGCAGTAGTTGAGAGGGAAGGGTTGGAGAGTGATGAATAATAGGTAGAGGATCTTCATGTTGTGGAGCACATTGATAAATACTATGTTCTACATATGAAATAAAAACTAGAGGAGAGAGATCTAATGAGGAAGAAAATACCCATGTCCAAATTTGAATCAATGTGGAACCTACAACCTCATGTACGACTAAGACATCATCAAAGAAAGATTTGTTTAGAGAACAAGTGGATGATGGTCAAAGGAATATAGGATATCATAATAGAAGTGAGGGTACAAGTGGAAGCATCAAAAATAGTATAGGTTGTGGTACAAGTGGAAGTACCAGTAGCAATACCAGTGGGAGTTCAAGTCCGAACAATAATACACATATAGTAGTATCGCATGGAGTAGGTACAACACATTCAACAATGGCAGGCATAGATCCAATGATAATATTACCATAGTTTCATGGGGATGTATCATAAGACCTAGAGAAGAACCTATTCATGTTTGAGGGAATATGGGAAGTGAAAAGAGTCATTGACGAGGCAGAAAACGTAGCACATTGAGCAATAATGTTTAGATATCGTGCATTGGATTGATATATGAGCCTAGCAGTAAATAATCCTGCATAATTCAGAGGATGCAAAATAGGTGTATGGGTTAATGCATGATTAAGAGAATTTAAATATCATTGAGCAATGTCATCCCAGATGAAAGGAGTGTCTTTCTGCAATAGTCGCATAAATTCTTTAGTAAGTTCGACGTAATTACATATAAAACGACGAAGAAAGTTTGCTTTCCCTTGCAAACTTTGTAGTTGGGTCAGATTGTTGGGAGGAGGTAAAGAAATAATAACTTTAATCTTTAAGGGACCCACCCTAATCCCATATTTGGAGACAACGAAGCCAAGGAGTCGACCTGATTCGACATCGAAGATGCATTTGTGTGGGTTCAAACAGATATGGTAGAATCGACATCGAAGAAAAATGGCCTGTAGATGACCAATATGGTCTGATCGACTGGATGAATGGGAAGGTAAATCATCGAGCTAAGGTTCCACAATATGTTTGATATCATGGAAAGCTTACGATATGGCCCGTTGGAAAGTGGCACCAACATTTTTGAGACCAAAAGGTAGTTTTTGATAGGCGAATGTTCCCCACGGGAAGATGAAGGTTGTCTTATGTTGATCAGTCAGTAGAATGTCAATCTCGTTATATCCTAAATATCCATCCATGAAAGAGAAAATAATGCTTCCAGTGCAATTATAAATGATTTGGTTGATGAAGGGTGTGGGGTAATTGCCTTTGGGACAAGCCTTGTTAAGATCTCTATAATCGATGTAGACATGAATGGTTCCTTGTTTTTTAGCAACTGGAACAATGTTAGAAACCCATTCCATCAAGGGGAAAGGATAGATAAGTCCATATTTTAATAGTTTTTCAACTTCTGCCTTTATGGCCATGGTTTTCTTAGGATGAACCGAGTGAAGTTTTTGTTGTTGGACACACCGATTACACTGAGAGGGGGGGTGAACAGTGTAGGGCTCTTTTTACCAAAACTTCCCCTTCACAAAACTCATTAGTTAGCAATCACCATTTACTCATTACTTATTGTTGTCATTTATAGTCAGTTAAATGTGAACATATATGAAAAACATATATCGACAATATATCATCAAAAAATCATCATCACAAGGAACACAAGATGTATGTACAATTTTATTTTTATTACGGACTACAATCCTTGGGTCATCAACAACAACTTAATAGAGTACAACTCTACAAGAGCACCAACTCTATAATGCAAGATTCAACTTATGCACCAACTATAGTTTATCACTTTTTCGGTCCTGTCGAACTATTTTACGAAAAAGGAACTGAGAGAGTCCTCTTTAAAGTGCTTTTCAGACTCTATAAACGTGAAAAACTCTCGAGTTTTCTATCTTTGGACTCATTAAACAAACATCGAAAGACCTAGATGGGACCGAACCACTCCTTCTTAGGTTTCATTAAAAATACTACGAGGGACTCCTCTGAAAGATGAGCTTACATTACACACATATGTTATCCTCCTCGAGCTTGCCTAAACATAAAGAGGTACTCGCCAGAAATGGTGGGGGGGAATTTGGGAAAGAGATGTGTCTATGTACCTATGTTAGTGGTAGTACTAGTCGCTCTTGAACATGACACCCCCTTCGTCATTTGAATTCAGGTTGAGAAATCCATTTGTCTCTCATCTGGCCTTCATCAAATTCATATCTTGGGTCATCTTTGATTCAATGCTGCCAAGACCAGTTTTGTGTCATTCAAATGTTCAAGAGAAGTCCAAACAATCCCTCCTTCAAGTCGGCCATCTACATTGTCATTTCTTACCATGTCGGCCTTCCCTGTGTCAGTTTCGATTCATTTTCATACTTTGATCTACCCTTAATCTGTTACTTATTTCATGTCACTGATGGGGGATACATCAAGGCCCTCCTGTGATGAGTCTTTTCCTGTCGACTTCAACTCATCATCCGGGAACAAGACTTAGAAATCGTTTAGTACCTTAGAGCATGAATGCCTTAATGGAAGGTTTCTTCACTCTCAACAGTGGATTCACATCATTGGTCTTTGATCGACAGATTTCATCGAGTGTTCAACTTCAGCGCATTTATTCACATTCATTGGATTGTACTAAGGTACCTTGGGATTCATTGACATCAATGGTGATTTCCCTCGCACTTGTTAATGATTTTCATCAATGACCGGTAATCAAGTGGTTTCTGCCATGTTCGACTTCAACACCTGTAATCGCATGGTTAGATTCATACTTATGGATGTCAGGATTGAAGACCCTGGATCTTATATTTTTGGCCCAGGTTGCAATGGAATATTTATGATTTGAATTGACACAAAAATCCACTTTGTAGGTCTCGTGGTTGTGTCTGAATTTGCACTTTATAATACATAGATCCATGGTGTCTTTCTGGTGGCTATGTAGAATTTTGATGACATGGATCCACGGTGTATAATTGGTGGCCATGCCTTTCATTTATGATTTCAATCACTTGTAATCTATGCATGGGAATTCCTACCTCATAAATGGTATAATTCTATGCATATGCTTGATTGTTTGCAGGTTCTTGATTGGTGTGCTCCTGGTTTCCAACACACACACACATTTTACAAAGTATTTCGGTTGTCACATGTTCCAGCCTCATACTTTTGGGGTCATTATGTTACACATTATTTTGTCCACTTTGATGATGACCCCATAGGAATGTGTTCAGGCTTCCAAAAAAATCTTTCACATGAGGAAAATGGTTGATTTCTTCCCGTACAAGGCACATTTTTAGAATGATGTCATAGGCTGACAATAGTACAGAGTGCGGAAATCAAGGATTTTTGCAGACTGCTCTATGCCTGGCCTGCAAGATTTCTGCATGCTTCTATATAGGCAGGGTGCGGAAATGCTTGAAGCTAAGGAAATGATGAAGTTTCATGAAGTTTCTAGAAGGAGAATCTTCTAGAATGTGAGGTGGCATCTGTATGGCTGGCTTCTCTAATTTGGTGGGATCATCCTCATCCTAGTAACCACTTCATCTTCTCCTATATAATAATGGATTTCTCATGGAAAAGGTTAAGCAAGGTCAAACAAGATTGAGCAAAGAATAGACTGAAGACTGTGTGAAGAATCCTCATAGATTTGATGCTTAAGGCCTCTATTTGTCCATCAAGCTTTGTGGATAATCTTCATGCAAATTTGGAGCAAGTGTATGTGTGTTTTGGAACAAAGTAACACTGAAAGGGAACTTGTGACATCAAGGAAATCTGGTTGTATCTTCCACTTTAACTTAATATGATACAGTGGCATATTTCTTTCCCATAAAATCATTAGTATTTTATTACATGACTCCTTGATCACATGTTTAGATTTCCATTGAATCTATAATTGTTTCTTTCACTTTGGTTGGTTTGTGTCATTACATATCTGATCTCACAAGAGCACCGGAGTGAAGCAGGGACAACAGAGATATAAGGAAATGATATATAAAGGTATGTCACACACTCCTTATTTGATGATAAATTCAATGGTAGCAACCTAGGGAAAGTGTCATGTCCTGTCTTGTTTTGTTCTAGATCTAGGTGGATCTAGAGAGATTATTTTATGTCTGCATTCACCGATTTATCTAATAACAAAATTGGCAATTCCATTGGGGATATGACTTGATTGTGGTTTTTATTGGCCATTTTCTCTTTACCTATTCTTTTCACTTGAAATCAGTCTCTGAGTTTGTGGGAGATCCATTCAGACTCTTTGGATTTAAAAATCCACTTAGATCCTTTTCCCTCTTCTCAGAATTTCTTGATTTACAAACACCTCCACACTGTACCTTATACATAGTCTACGGAAACCTCTGATTTTCACACCCTGGTTGTTTGCCTCATTGTGGGATTTCTTCACCCTATTTGTTTCTGGCCTGCGGAAACCATTGATTTCCGCACTGTGATGTGTTATCAGCCTGCGGCGGCATCTGTGAAATTTTTTGAGTTGGGTCTTAGCCTCTGTTGATGCCCATTTTTTGCTTTAACCAACTGGAAAGTATTTTTAATACCAACATATGACTTTTTTATGAACATTTGACTTGTTGTTGATTGGTTTTCGAAGATCAAACACATTTCTTAGTCATTTTCCAGTTTTCTTTTTTTATTTTTAACAACAAGGGTATAATCTATGAGCCTGTATCTGAGTGCTTGTTCGATTAAAAATCTTGGATTGGATTTGAAATTTTGGATTGATTACATAGTTTGGATTGCTTGATGATTGAGAATTTGTCTCTTCATTTGCATTTGAGGAAGTACTTTCTCGTCATTTTTTATTTTTTGTCTTCATTGAAAGTTCGATTTGGGTGCTTGTTGAAGGTATAGATTTTCTTGGATTTCTTGTCTTTTCTCTGCCATGCCCTTGGTCTGGCCTTAGAAAGGAAAAATTTGAAGTTATCGATTCATTTGAATAAACATATATAAGAAAATTTATTGCATTTAAGAGAAGAGTACTTTGAAGAACTTCATTGTTTATTGGTTGTTTGAAATTGTGTTCATTTAAAGAAAAATGAAGTATATTTCGTAGTTTACATTATTCCGGAAACACCTTCTCCCTGTTGTAGATAGAATTTATTGAACGAAAATTTGCATCATTCATTTCTATTTGCATATTGTTGGTTCAAGGTGTTACAGAACATCGGTTTCATTCCCGTCTCCCTCTTGAGTAACAACAGCTTTTAAAAATATTGCGAAAATCTAAAATTTAACTAGTAATTTTTTCTAGGGCTCTTTTACACCAACATTAGCTAGGCTAGAGCTTTGGAATAGGCAGTGAGACACACTCTCCAAAGAAAAAAACACACAATATCATCTTGTGATAGGGAGTGTAAAATTCCATTTGCAACATTTTGTTCTGGGAAGCCCTTCTCACACAAGGGTCAAACCTGAGGTCGCATTGAGATTAGCAGAGTTACTCACCCTGCTTTGTTGGTCTCGGTGTAGATATTGCCTGTATTATGGGGGTCACTTGAAGGAATACCCACAATGATGAGTGGAAGCCTCTCAACAATCAATATCTAGAAGCTTCCCAACCCTTTCTCCCTAATCCACCGGAGGACTCTCCTCAATAGAGTGAGATCTAGGACCACACACCTTCACAAGCAGAGAGAACTGACTCTTTATATATTTTTCGAATCGTTTCTGATTCTTTGGATGCTTTCCTCTTACCTCCTGGGTACGAGAGACATATTCTCTGACTCAACTCGTCTGGAGAACTTGTTGTTGACACTTCTGGAATACCAACTGAAATCCTTGTTGGCCTTAGAAATGAGGATCCTTTTTGGACCATTGACATATCTCGAACTCCGAATTCTAGACGGAACCCTCCCGACTCAGAGGCAGACGCTAAGATACATGTCATTTCTGAACCACCCGAAACATCTACTACATTCACGATACCTTTAGATCATTTTAACAGTACAACCTATTATTTCTTCATTGGTTCAGAGGTTGGTCCTAGCTCAACTATCCCTCTTCAACAAGGCCATTTCATGATGGTCCCAAACACTACGATTATCCCCACTAGGAGCGCGGTGGCTAGCCAACCTCCTATTGGTACACCGCGTTCGTCTAGACAAATCCCATCACTCCCTCTTGGGTATAATGCCTTGAATGCTTCTATCCCCATTCCTACCCAAGATCCATCTAGAGCTTCTGGAGTCTTTACTCCTCCTAGGTATAAGTTGCTTTTGGTTCTATTCCGACACCATCCCAGTTCCTCTCCGAAGGGTCTAATCCACCTTTAATAGGAGGATTCGGACCCAATGGCTCTACTACATTTGGAATTTCTACTCCGTTATTCACTTCTGGTTATCAGATTCCTATTGGGGGACAATATAACCTAGGGGGACAAACTCAATTTGGAGGTCAAACCCAAATTGGGGCATCATCCTCACCTAGAGAACAATCCCTACTTGGAGGATATAATTCGCAATATAATCCATAGTATGGACAAAAAATCCCCGAATCACTAGCCCAGTATTGGAATATTCTTATTCAATGGAATCCATAATCATCTGGGGGGAAACAACCTTATACCCCCTAGTTTGGGCCAGTCATACCTCAGTTCTTCCAATCCCATTTGGGGTTCGAACGTTCAACCTAGTGTCCTTCCCCAAGGGACCATCCCTAATCAGTACAACCACGTGGCCTACCTTGCTCTGCACACACGCCTGAATCTGTTAGGACCTTCACCTCACATACAAAATGCTTATGGTCCTACTGGTCTACCGACGAGACTCCCTCCCAAAAGTTACTAGTATCCTCCTGTGAATAGACAATTACCTTTTTTAGCCACCTTGGATCTACCTGATTTGTCTAGAATCTTGAATGATTTTCCCCACTAGCCCGTGATACCGACCAAATTACCATCCGACATCCCAAAATTTGATGGTAAATCGGGCAAGGATCCGAACAACCATGTCATGAATTTCCACCTTTTGTGTTCATCCAACTCTTTGATGGATGATTCCATTCGGTTATGACTCTTCCAACGAACTCTCACGGGTTCGGCTGCAAAGTGGTATATAGAACTACCATGAGGTTTCTTCACTGACTTTAATACCCTATCCATGGCTTTCCTTACACACTACCAATTACCGATCCATTATGAAAGAGGAACCAGGATCCTGAATTCCTTCAAACAGACTAAAGCCAATCACATCTTTGATCACATTCATGAGTGGAGGCGAAGATGACGTTTGATCAAACTCGATCTTCCTGATAAGTTATTGGTGGAGTGGTTCATGAAATCATTCGTGAATAAGATCTCTCCTTATATTTCAATGGGTGGCGTTGTCACCAAAGAATAGGCTATCAGTCATGCTCATTACCTCGACATCATTTATTCATAGACGGGTGCTCTTTACGACTTACTCCCTGATGCACCTTGCCCTTCTACTACCGCTACTTCAACTACCCCTACTACTTCTCATGTGGTTGACAGTGTAATTGGAACTTTCCATGCTCAACCTCAAAATACACAAGCCTCTCCCACCAACCCCAAGTCCAATGCTTCTAATGTTCAAAATGCTCCGTCTCCTACTCCTCCCATCGGCAAAACTTCTGAGGTTAACTCTGTTCAATCTACCCCTGCTAGAAAGAATAAATATAAAAAAGGGAAGGGTAAGAATAAGGAGGACAAAAATAGCCCGTAGTTTGATAAAGAAAAAACCCAACCTGCTGATGATAAGGATAAGTACAAACCCCGATACCCTTGCCTTATCTGTGGTGACAATCACTATACGAAAGATTGTCCAAGACGGGCCAAGGTTACTAAGTTCCTCCAAGGGACTGTGAAACCTCCCACACCTGTCGTTTTGTCTCAACCATTCCCTTCTCAACAGCAGGCCCAACTGGTCATCCATGACCAACCCTCTCCCTCCACTACTTCTTATGTACTCATGTGTAGTGGTGATTCCAGAAAGAATGACGTTACACTGACCACTCGAGCCAAAGATTATTCTTCCTCAAAGGAGAAGGTTGACGATATACCACCTTCATTGGTTCAACAACCTCCTTCAACTTCACCTTCCAATGGTCCTCTTCATCTCGAAAGACCAAGTCTCGATACAGTTCTTCACCCTCCCCCAAAGGGTGTTGTTCGAAAGTCCGCCTTCAACCCTCATGCGCATGTTGCCCAGAACTACAGTATTGTAGAAGATCTAGCGCAAGAACCTTCTGCGATGTCGGCTCTCAAAGTCCTTCAAATTTTCCCTGCTCAACGGAAGACACCGCTAAAGGATATCGGTGGAATTGATCCTATGAATACAAATTTGATAATTTTTTACCTCGAAGATCACATTCTGAGACTCCCCCCTCAACTAGCACTCCAAATACAAGTTGTTGTCTCCCATAAGAACATCTGTAGGACTATTATTGATGAGGGTGCCTCCACATGTGTAATGTCTGTTGCATGTTGGAAATCCATCGACTCTCCTCCTCTTACTGAATCACATAAAATGCTTAAAGTATTCAATGGCTGTGGCTTTAAACCCTATGGTGTTCTTCCTTCATTGTCTATGATGTTGGAAGGAAAATTGGTCAATGTTGAAGTTGAGGTCTTTGATGCACCTCTCGATTATAACCTCTTACTTGGTCATAGTTGGATTGATGCAATGCATGCCATTGTGTCTACCCTTTTCTATGTTTTACGTTTTCCACATCAGGGAAAGGTCATCACTGTCGACCAACTAGCCTTTTTCAACTCTGACACCCGTACTAGCAACGTACCTATTATCACGAAGACACCACCTGGGTATGAGAATGTTGGTGTGGGCCTACTTAAAGATTCCACTCTGATGGGCATGTTCCCAATCCCACCTCCCGATGTTCCACCTCCTTTGGTTGCCTCAATCAACATGATTTCCACCTCAGTTCGTCCAACTCACCCGTCTTCCGACCCATGGATCATACCCGAACCTGGTGATTATCCTCGCTACAGAAACCAAATGCCTTTAAGTCCAGTTGAATCTGCCTATCAAGCCATTCAATCGACAACCCCTTTCGCCCCCTCTCTTGGTGATTCATCTCTTGAACCGTTCCATGCTGTCTTTCCCACAGATGAGATGATTATGTTAGCTATGTCGATGGAAGACACCCCGTGGGATGATGGACATCATCATTCCATTATCTTCCTCGAACAACACACCATTGAGAGTTACCAATGGATATTGACTCCATCGACCATTATTGTCACTTCCTCTATTCTCGAGACATCACATGACGTATTATATGAAGAGAATTTATGTAATATTCCAACCACCGTCCCCCTCAACATATCCATTAAACCTGGAGTTATTGAAAATGTTCACATCAGAGCTTCGTGCTCTACTGATGAGGTTGTCACCTATAAATCACTTTTCCAAGATTTTTGTGACATCTTCGCTTGGATCTATGAAAAAATGTCGGGTATTGACCCTGATATTGTTGTACATGAAATTAAGATGTACCCAGGTGCTAGACCTGTCCGGTAGTGACTTCGTCCAGTCCACCTCCATAAAGCAACTGCTATTAAGCTTGAAGTCGAAAAACTTCTTAAAGTTGGATTTATTTATCCTGTGGATTTAACTGATTGGGTATCCAATCTCGTTCCAGTTAACAAGAGACAAGGTACGATCCATGTCTGCGTCGATTATAGGGATATAAATCAAGATTTTCCTAAGGACAACTTTCCCACCCCCTTCGTTGACCAGATCGTCGACGATTGTGCCGGGAGTGAAATCTTCTCTTTAATGAACGGTTTCTCTTGCTATAATCAAATCAACATCTTGCCCATAGATCAACACAAAACCGCTTTTATTTGTCCTTGGGCCACCTTTGCCTACCAAAAACTACCCTATAGTTTAAAGAACATCGGTGCGACTTTTCAACATGCCATGTCTTATGCTTTTCATGATATTAAGCACATTGTACATCCATATCTAGATGACCTACCGACGCATTCCATGCATTGTAGTGACCATCTGACACACCTCTAAGCCATCTTCCTTCATTGTCGGTTCTATAGTATACGCTTAAACCCACACAAATGTGTTTTTTGTGTGGAGTCCGACCGACTTCTAGGTTTTATCGTATCATGCTAGGGGATCAGGGTCGAGCCTTTGAAGGTTGAGGTGATCCTCAATCTCCATCCTCCTTCTTCATTTTGCCAGCTTCAAAGTTTGCAAGGGAAGGCAAATTGTTTACATCATTTCATCCCAAACTATGCTCAATTAACGCTTGGATTTACTTGACTGCTCAAGAAAGGTTCTGAGTTCATATGGGATTCCACTGCCAACAAATCTTTTGAATCTTTGAAACTGACTTTAACCCATACCCTATTACTTTTCCCACCTGAGTATAGTTGAGATTACTTCCTTTATCTCATTGCTTGGGACTCTACCATCACCATGGTTCTAGTCCAAGAAGATGATTCACATGACAAACATGTCATTTATTATTTGAGTCGGAGTCTCATGACTACCGAAGCCAAATACTTACATGTTGAAAAACTGGCCTTGGAAGCTGTTCAAGTTGTCCAACGTTTCTGTCACTATATCTTACTACGCAAGACCAATGTAATTTTTTATTGCAGCCCCATGCAACACATTCTTACACGCCAATTTCTAGGGGGGAAATAATCCAAATGGATTGTAATTCTCTAGGAGTTTGACTTAGAATTTGAAGGCACTAAGTCTAAGAAATCCTTGGTGTTTGTTGAATTGATATGTGACCTTCCTTGCATTGAGAAAGAGAATTTAGCAGAGGATTCTTTACCCGATGAATCCCTTTTTCTGATCAGTTCTGATGACCTTTGGTATGAGGATATCATTATCTATCTCCAAACTCAGACTTTTTAGCCTGATTTGTCTAGCACTAACCGTCATCGTATACATTACCAATCCCGTCAGTACATTATCCTCGGTGACACTCTTTATCACCGTGGGGTTGACTCTGTTTTTCGATGATGTCTCACCTATGATGAAGCTGGGAAAGATTTAAATCACTGCCACTCTAGAGCATGTGGTGGTCACATGTCTGGGTATGCTACTACCTAGAAGATCGTATGAGAAGGGTATTTTTGGCCTTCTTTATTCAAAGATTGTATTACCATTGTCCAAAAATGCCATGCTTTCCAAACATACAATTATAAAATAAGATCACACCACGCTCCTTTACACCCTGTATTTTTCGTTGGACCTTTCATGAAATGGGGAATTTATTTCATGACTTGTAACCCTCACTTGACTAGGGGGCATGGATACATTATCATAGTCGTGGATTATTTCACCATATGGGCTGAGGCGATGCCTACTTTTGACAATATCAGGAAAACTATAGCCCTTTTCATATTTAATCACATTATTACTTGATCCAGGATCCCACAAGATATAGTTACTGATCATGGTAACCATTTTTGAAACTTTATGATGTCTGAACTTACTGACAAGTTGGGTCTTCAGCATGAAAACTCAAGCCCCTACTATCCATAAGCCAATGGCCAAGTTGAAGCAATAAATAAAATCATTATCACTATGCTTTGTCGGATAATAGGAATCCATAAGACCACCTGGCACATGATGTTCTTTTCAACATTATGGGCCTATCGGACATCTGTGAAGTCTGCTACGGGATTTACCCCCTTTCAACTAGTCTACGGCATCAAAGTCGTTCTCCTGATTGAATGTGAAATACCATCTTTGAAGCTATCCATCGAACTTCTCCCAAACACCTTTGTTGAAGAGGAACGTCTAATGTATATTATGCAATTAGATGAGACCCGTCATGATGCCACCCTAGTTATTGAAACCCAGAAGAAACACATAAAATCCCAATATGACAAACATGTCAAAGTGCATGTTTTCTCTAAGGGAGATCTGGTTCTCCTCTATGAACAAGATCATGATCTGCTAGGAGTCGAAAAATTCAAAGCTATGTGGCATGGTCCATATATCGTCAAACGAATGTTAGAGAAGGGAGCTTAAGATTTAGTAGATTATGATGGAATTCCTTTGAGTGAACCTAGAAATGGGCTTTACTTGAAGAAGTACTATGCTTAGACTATCCCTACATGAGTGCTTGTAGTTTTACTGTACCATACTCTTATGTGTTACTTTTGTGTGTTTTTCATTATTTGGTTTTGACCCCCAACTGCTTACCTTAAGATGTGCTTGGTTTCCATATGTCGACGTCTTCTCTACCCTATATTGGCTTCACCGATGGTGCTAGTCGTAGTACTCAGAACCTAGATTCTGTTGCTTGGGAAATCTATGCACCCACCAACGAACTTATCAGTTTACAAGGTGTTTGCCTTGGTCGTGCAACCAATAATATCGTAGAATATAGCACAATTATTGAATTATTGACCGATGTTATCTCACTTGGGATTCATTACTTCGTTGTACGACTTGATTCGTAGCTAGTAGTACTCCAGTTAAGTAATGTCTACACTATCTAAAGTTCTAGATTGTTACGGGTATATCTACGAATTCGCCTCTTGGAACATTATTTTGATTATATTGAATGTCAACACATTCATAGATGTCTAAATACATTAACTGATGCTCTAGATAATTATGTGTTATATAGACATTTGAGATATTTATAAATCCAATCACACATTACACATTGTATATAAAAGCTAAGTAAGATGGTATAATCCTCATGTATATATATAATGAAAATGTTTTACAAAAAGTGTTTTCCATCAAGGACCAAAATATCAAAATATAGAGCCCATGGCTCCTACAAAATAGCATCACATATGTCACTCGAAATAGTATCATGGATTTTGCTCACGATAGCACACTACTGCCCGTGCTACTCGGCAAAGTAATCGACTAAGTGAGATGGACACGCCTATAGTATGGCATTGATAACACCTCAGGACCTCCTCAATCAACATGTTGGGGATGTCCATCGTCAAGCCTTCTAAGTTATGCTCCATCGCCTCATAGTCATTGGCATCCCACCCTGCTACCACACATGCCTCTCCTCGCCTTTGAATCAAAGATGTGCCCGGAGGTCGATGTGGTCCTACATTTGCATAGTCAAAAGCCTTTGATTAGTCTTTAGATCGAAAACACAAAAAACATCTAATATCTTAAAAACCACAAAACACTATAAAGAACAAAATGTCTTTCTTACCTAGATCTCCCCATTGATATCCCTTAGGGAGAGCCAAGTCAGGATCACCCTGAAAGTCCAAACCGGCATAAGAATAATCATCAATCATCAAGATTTGGGGCCTTAACTAGTCAAAAAATGCATCATTGTACTTGATAATAGCGTCTGCTACGTGTTGAGCCATAAGGTCACACCACTGTTTTATTCTTCGGTCTCATGGAGTTGGTATTCCCCACTCTACCTGTAGCTGCAAATGCGGGATTCTTTCTAAGAAGAAATACACCAAAATGGACCCATATCCAAACTGCTTTAGGTCTCCTCTCTTGCTTTTAGTGAGTTGTGTCTTCATACTATGGATCACATCGTCACACCAATTGAATACTTGAGGTTCTAGACATTCAATGGCATATTGAAAGTAACTCTAGAGCACCATGTGTGGCGACGCGCTTCCTTCCATTTATGAAATGGTAAAGAGGATGGTTCTGAGAGTCAAATCCTGCACACCTCATATAGACACTTTACCTTTGCGCCTTTCAGCATCCAGTTCATAGTGTCGATGGATATACTTGCTCATCGGCAAGCCACCACCTCAACCCCCTGTCAGAGTCACATGTGCCCCGCGACGGGATAGCCCCGTTAGAAAGTAAATATCCTCAATGTCCAAGGAGAGGACATGAATGCCCATGTGGAATACTTGTTGTTTTTCATCCCACATATGGACCAAGTAATTTAATAGTCTTCGTTGGGCTCCCTTTCCCTGGACTTTGAAAAACTTCAATAGGCCACATATCTGAAGAGCATCAATGGTTCCTAGATCATTCAAAGCCATTGATTCATCATATTCATGCTAACGTTCTCTCCATTCCAACATTTTTTCAATCAAACACCTGTATGGAAGTAAGAGAGGACAGTTAGCACCCTTATCCAACTTTTTTGGAATTTTTTTTGGTTCAACGTTTTCTTTTCTTTTTTGGTTTTTGGTCGCCACAACTGAACTTCAGTTACAGTGCGGTATTTCCACAGGTGAGCCATTGGGCATCTGTGGAAATTCTTGATTTCCGCAGGGCCTGATATTGGCCACCTGCGGCGGCCCCAGCGCACACCTACTGACCCAAAAATCTCCCAAAAAATCATTTTTTGACCACCAAAAACAAATGTTAAACCATTGAAAAGGAAGAAGATGAAGATCTTACTGTTTTCATGGAAACCATTCGTCGATTGATTTCCCATGCTCCTTGCAATCTCCCACCGAAGTAAGGGGTGAAAAAGGGTTTTTTAGACAAATTCTTGACCAAATACAAATGAAATGGTAAAAAATAACTCTTACTCTTATTTATCTCTTTTTTTTACCCTTTTTCATAATATTTTATATTATATAATGTGTTTGGTTATAAACCCTCAAAACTAATAGTCTTGTGAGTGTCTTGTTTCTTGCAGGAAGAAGACTAAAGTCCTAATTAACAGAGTATGGATCTTTGTTTCATAGTTTTTTTTCTCTTCGTTACGCATATCGATGCTTTTTAGGGTTTTTTTAGTAAAACCTCAAGTTCAGTCTTCGTTCGTTCTCGTTCTCGAAAATTTATGAGAATGCAACTGAGTATACTTTTATCGTCCTTTTGTACTCATCTTGGTAACACAAAAAGCAACACACATGGAGTATCATTTAATCCCTTTTCACACATCAAAAAAAAGAAAATATTTCCAAGAGACCTTGTTCTATTCACACTCATAAAAGTATTTGAATAAAACTCTCGATGGGTGATAGTTTATCACTTTTTCGGTCCTGTCGAACTATTTTACGAACAAACATCGAAAGACCCACATGGGATCGAACCACTCCTTCTTAGGGTTCGTTAAAAATACTCCGAGGGACTTGTCCGAAGGATGATCTTACATTACAAGCATATGTTATCCTCCTCAAGCTTGCATAAAAATAAAGAGGTACTCGCCAGAAATAGTGGGGGGGAATTTGGGAAAGAGATGTGTTTCTGTACCTATGTTAGTGGCAGTACTAGTTACTCTTGAACATGACATCCCCTTCGTCATTTGAATCCGGGTTGGGAAATCCATTTGTCTCTCATCTAGCCTTCGTCAAATTCATATCTTGGGTCATCTTTGAGTCAATGCTTCCAAGACCAGTGTCATGTCATTCATATGTTCAAGAGAATTCCAAACAAGCCCTCCTTCGAGTCGGCCATCTGCATTGTCATTTCTTACCATGTTGGCCTTCCCTGTGTTAGTTTTGAATCATTTTCATACTTTGATCTACCCTTAATCTATTACTTATTTTGTGTCACTGATGGGGGATACATCAAGGCCCTCATGTGATGAGTCTTTTCCTATCAACTTCAACTCATCATCTAGGAACAAGACTTAGAAATCATTTAGTACCTTAGAGCCTGCATGCCTCAATGGTAGGTTTCTTCACTCCTGACAGTGGAGTCACATCATTGGTCTGTGATGGATAGATTTCATCGAGTGTTCGACTGCATCTCATTTATTCACATTCATTGGATTGTACTAAGGTACCTTGGGATTCATTTACATCAATGGTGATTTCCCTCGCACTTGTTAACAATTTTCATCAATGATTGGTAATCAAGTGGTTTCTACCATGTTTGACTTTAGCACCTGTAATCGCATGGTTAGATTCATACCTACGAACAATGGGATTGAAGACCCTGGATCTTATATTTTTGTCCCAGGTTGTGATGGAGTATTTATGATTTGAGTTGACACACAGATCCACTTTGTATGTCTTGTGGTTGTGTTTGAATTTTCACTTTATAATACATAAATCCACGGTGTCTTTCTAGTGGCTATGTAGAATTTCGATGACATGGATCCACGGTGTATAATTGGTGTCCATTCCTTCCATTTATGATTTCAATCACTTGTAATCTGAGCATGGGAATTCCTACCTCAGAAATAGTATAATTCTATGTAGATGCTTGATTGTTTGCAGGTTCCTGATTAGTGCACTCCTGGTTTCTGACACACGCACGGATTTTACAAAGTATTTCGATTGTCACATGATCTATCCTCATACTTTGGGGGGCATTCTGTTACACATTATTTTGGTCACTCTGATGATGACCCCATAGGCATGTGTTCAGGCTTCCAAAAACATCTTTCACATGAGGAAAATGGTTGAGTTCTTCCCCTACAAGGAACTTTTTTAGAATGATGTTGCAGGCTAATAGTAGTACACAATGCAGAAATCAAGGATTTCCACAGGCTTCTCTATGCCTAGCCTGCGGGATTTTCACATGTATTTATATAGGTAGGGTGCGGAAACACTTGAAGCTAAGGAAAGGAAGAAGTTTCGTGAAGTTTCTAGAAGGAGAATCTTCTAGAATGTGAGGTGGCATCCATATGGTTGTGATCTTATTAGCTTCTCTGATTTTGTGGGATCATCCTCATCCTAGTAACCACTTCATCGTCTCCTATATAATAATGGATTTCTCATGGAAAAGGTTAAGCAGGTTCAAGCAAGACTGAGAAAAGAATAGAATGAAGACTGTGTGAAGAATCCTGATACAATTGATGCTTGAGGCCTCCATTTGTTCATCGAGCTTTGTGGATCATCTTCATGCAAATTTGGAGAAAGTGTATGTGTGTGTTGGAACAAGGATGGCCGAAAGGGAACTTGCGACATCAAGGCAATCTAGTTTTATCTTCCACTTTTACTTAATACGATACAGCAACATGTTTCTTTCACATAAAATCATTAGTATTTTATTACATGACTCCTTGATCACATGTTTAGGTTTCCATTGAATCTATAATTGTTGCTTTCACTTTGGTTGGTTTGTGTCGTTGCAGATCTGATCTCACAAGAGCATCAGAGCGAAGCAGGGACAACGGAGATATAAGGAAATGATATATAAAGTTATGTCACACACTCCTTCTTTGATGATAAATTCAATGGTAGCAACCTAGGGAAAGCGTCATGTGTTGTCTTGTTTTGTTCTAGATCCAGGTGGATCTAGGGAGATTAGTTTATGTCCGCATTCATCGATTTATCCAAATAATGTGTAACACACCTTCAGCACCAACTGAGATGAGGCAACAATCCTAAACACATATCAATCTATCAACAGGTACACGACCTGTTGGTAGTGTAGCACGCGTATGTATATGCCCTACTAGTAGTACACCTCACGTATGTACACAGCTAGTCTGTACTACAGCCTGCGTATCACTTATGAGAAACTAGGGTTTTCTTTTGATCACACACTCAGATATTATGCAACCCTCAATCATGTTCTCTTATGTCTTTCACTATCCAATCTGACCCATAACCAATCACAACACATCCAAGCTCTCCAACAACTTACTCATGCTCCTCAATCATACAATATGAATGCTACTCAATCAAGTATAAGAAATCAACATATTATAGAAATCATATCAACACTGAATCATAAGAGTGTTTCTCACTCCATCAACCAACAAAAATCACATCAAAACAACCATACCAAGAATGCCTTAAGCATTCACTACACAACAAGCAAGAGTATCCATCAAGACAACCATGTAACCATACCATAATTTCTATGGTAGATCTGAGCCCATAGAATGTAGATCTGGAACCTGCTTCAATCTTCAAGAGCCTGGTACCATCTCACAGACAAGTCTCCATGAATTCATCCACTATATGTGCTTTGTCTTCATTCATCCTGCATATGTATGTGCCCTGGCTCAATGCAGCTCGCGTATACCTCAGAAACTAGGGTTTCTGAACTTTAAAGACTTTTTTCGTCATGATCTCAGACTTGTCGAAACTTTGATGCATCCATGAGATCCTCCAGATCTCCTCTCTCTCAAAATAGATCTTCAACACATGCTCAAGAGATGCACAAGAGATGCATATTCACAAGAGACCCTTGCCTCTTATTTATACTCTCCAAGTAGCTTCTTTAGAAGCATCTTCTAGGTCAATTAACCCATTTCTAGGTCACTTAACCTATTTTCCTCATTTTTAGGGTTAACCACTTTCCATAATTAGAAATTTCTCCATTTATTTATCATTTAAATATTTCTCCTTGACTTTGTCACCTCACTTTATCATTTAAATAATATTTTTGACTTTGTCACTTTAATTTATCATTTAAATAATGATTTCTTCTTTTCAAGCACTTCGACTTCTTTGACCTTTTGGGGCTTCAAGCCAACATATGAGGGTCCTTCATCTTCATAGGGCCATAACTCTCAAAATATGAGGAGTTATGTGAAATTCCACATACCACCAGAAATGGCATGATAAGCACTATCCATCTAGGATAGTTTCACTAACAAATTTATTGATCTTCATCTCATTACTCCATATATAAGCATGGGTTCTCTAACCATAATTCTAGGATAACTCAACCATAAAGCGTCTTCCCATGAGTGATTTCACCATGAGGGGAGCACTTTGGAGTTCATACATTTTTACACCTTATCAACCATGATAAACCAACAATGCATCATATACTAATGAAACCACTTCGATCCATATTCATCTATGCATCATGTATCAATGGAAACTCATTGATCCATCTTCATATATGCATCATGTATCAATGACAACCCATTGATCCATATTCATCTATGCATCATATGACTATTCCAATTGACATCTATCCATTCTCATCAAGGACAATACATATTACATCAATATACTATGATAAGACATACATCAAACCTTTGACCTCATAGATCAAACCTTTGACCTTTGACATCATTTAATAATCCTTTGGCATCAACCAATTCCTTGACATCAATCAATCAATCATCCCTTGACATCAATTAATTAAACCTTTGGCATCAATGACAACATGATCCAACAATCCCCCTCTTTAGCATTGATGGCAATACCAACATTGATGTAAAGACCAATCATTGATGTCAACACGTAGACAAGGCATGCTCTACATCAATAGTCATCAATCAAATCAATGTGATTATCTCTCCTCCTTTAACATCAATGGAAAAGGGTCATTCTCCCCTTGGGGCTGCTCCCCCTGCTTGAAATCTACTTGGGGCTGCTCCCCCTGTCTGAGTGCCTTTGATCTTCCTCTGAATAGTCTCTCCCCTTTTGAACAAGGGATATCACTCAGATGTAATGTTGAATATACATTTCTCATGCTCCCCTGTGATCATTGCTCCCCCTGGAATTATGCCTATGTGATTTTTCTCCAAATATAGGGCTCTTTCCTCCTTGAATCATGGGAAGAAGAATGACTCCCCCTATGGGTATGTATCCCCCTATATTCTATTCAATATGAACAATATGCTACCACTGCAATATTCTTCTGCTGCAAATTCCACTGCTCAACTGGATCATAGAACAACCACTCTTTCTATGATGATCCTTGGACTTGTCCATGCATCAAAAATCGTGCCATACCATGAAACAAAAGATATGTCAAAAAGTGAATCATGAATAAAACATCAACCAAGTAAATCATGTACCAAATTGTGTGCCCACCATGAACAACACCCATGTACATCAATACCATAGAATATGCCATAAGATATCATCAATGGAGTGTATCAACCATATGCCTCTACCAACAATGGTCCAACCTGCCAACCTTGTGCATATACCAATAAKCCAAACAAGTTCACTCATGATATGTCTTCACYATGAACCAAGTGCYACAATCATGTTTATCAACCAATCAAGTGTCTCATGATATCATCCWAACATATACCATCTATGAGTGTACCAAACATGCATATCAACATGTATCACCACTTGTACCAAGGAAGTACATCAACCATGCACCAATACCACAACAAGATRAATCTTCATACATGTATGCCAAATCCACCATAAAACATGTGCCAATAAACCTRCTAGTAGGTGCCTCTACCAATGTACTAGGAGTGTACCAATYATTCATCAACTATGACTCATCAAACATGATCACCTCATCAACTCACCAACTATATGTCCCAATATGTAGTTCATCCATATGCCAAATGCATGTATCAATATATCCAACAAGTAATATTCCAATAATACATCATAAGATATATCAATGAAACTCAAATATGTATCAACTATACACACCAACAGATCAGCCTCAACCTCCAATCACTACAACAAATATATTAGGCATCCAACATGTACTAGAAGTGTGCTTCAATAGATCTAGCTAGCATCATCAAGATATATCACATAACCAAGGTGCCATAACTTCACTGTCATAACCAAAAATTTTCTTCAACAGAAGAGTGCCTCAATCCGTACTCATGGGTTAGTGCCATGCATCCAATATAGCCTTTCATTTTATATCATCACATTACATAATCCAATATGTAATCATGAAAACCTACAAAAAACAATGTCATAACCTGCAACAAACTATGTCAGACACTGCAACACAGAGTTATACCATCACATCAAGCCGCAACCCTTTATGCATAGCCCTTTTCCCTAGGCTTTACCACATATACACGGCTTGCTACATAGACAACTCGCATATGTATGTGACCTATTCAAGGTCAGCCAGCGTATGTATGTGTATGTTACCATTTTCACCCACATATGCTTTAGTAGATGACACACTTGAGCTTCCCTCAAGGATTCCATTCTACTCTGGTAGTTCATTCTTCTTCACCCACTTCTAAAAGTGTCCCTGCTTCTCAGAACTTGATCTCTAAGATTCCATATTTTCAAATAGGTCTCCCTTCCTTACTTCATTCCTTCTTCTAGTCATGTTATATGAAGTCCTTGTTGTGGACTTTCTTCTTGTGTTCCAGCAATTTTGGGATTTGTGACCAAATCCACTACAGCTGTAGCATCTCATGCTGTGACAGTGAACAAAAATGTGTCCTACTTGATCACATCTCCAACACCTTATGGTGTTATGAAATATTCCATTATTTTTCCTTGCATAAGATCTGCATTCCAAATCTTTGTGACCATATTCATTACATGAATAACATTGACAATGAAAAATACTTTCATACCTTTGCTTTGATGTCCATCTTTTTTGAGGTGTAAATATGGCTTCTTGATGTCTTCCTTGCTTTGTTCTTTTGAAATTTTCTTTGCCTTGTGTAGATGGTTGATTTTCAACATTTTCTTCATCCTTTGAGAATGAGGGACTTGCCTCATGCTTCTTTGAGGT